>JBAJNP010000225.1:0-117208 GCA_036877545.1 Yasuhikotakia modesta | reverse complement strand
TTCAGTATATAAAAAGTTTGCCCCTGCATATAATGGTTGCATCAGACAAATTGTAGGCGATCCCTGGGCGTGTCGTCTGAAGCTGAGACTAATGAAGGTAGAAACAACAATGTTGAGCCTCGCGGAGGAGGAAGTCTGACTGATGAAGGGGTTGGAATAGATGAATAGAGAGAATGACTCAGGGGCGCTTCAAGCACTGAGACCTCTGGCTCAGCTCCCGTGGGTGTTTTTAGCCTGGAAGCTTGGTGAACTTTGTGTGGAGGACCAGAAATGTCTTTGATGTGTTTGTCATTTTTTTATGGCTGAGTGTTCCATTCGGTGTCATCTGGTAGCACTCTTTAAAACCAGAGCTATTTACAAGTCCACCACTGGCCGGGCTGCTGGCTGTTGTTAGCAGTGGGTGTGGGGAACCCTCGTTAAATCATCAAGGTGCTTATTAAAATTATAATTGGGACCTGCAGAACATGCTGGCTGAGGAACGTTGTTGGTGTGCAAAGCCTTTACTCAAAATTCAAAATGTATGTGTAATTTCTAGCATCATTCTGTTCTCACACAGTTTTTACTTTCTGTTTCTCAGGGACATTCGTAACATTGGGGTCCGTTTGCCAGGGCATCTGAAGCGGATCGCCTACAGCATCCTGGGGCTTAAGGACCAGACCAGCACTCTGAGCGTGTTTGCAGTGTGAACTCTTTAAAACATGCCAAATGGTTTTGCCCCTTTGGCTGTAAACTGAACAAACTCTACTGTGCCTTGGGATCGGACTGCAGGGACAGCCCTTGACCTGGCCATACGCCTCCAGCCTATCAAGATGGACTCTCGTTGCCATGGAGACTTGCAGATTTGATGTACTAATCAAACACAGAGGGCGGAGAAAAAGCGAACGTGTAAAATAATCAAAAAGCTATTGTATGACTCAAACCATGTATATTAGATATATTTTTACCATATGCATATTTTTTATTTTTAGAGGCTAGTAGTTCTTTTCGTTTTTGGTTTTTGTTTAGTTTTATATGCATGCTTAATTTCGCAAGAGTATGATGCTAATAAGCAATCCTCACACTTTGATCTTACAGTCAAACACAAGCATCACTCCTCTAAAGGCGTTAAAGGGGAATTAGCTGTGTATTTGACTGAGCTCTTTAGCATTATCTTGGGGCTGCAGCTATTTTAGATGGCTCTACATCTCACACACACACACACACACATACACACACACACACACACACACTACCAGTTAGAAATGTGGAATCAAAGCTGGTGGTTTGGGGTTTAACTTAAGACTTGTGATGTTCAGCAGAGATCAAGGTGATTGTAATGCGCTCTGGTTTCTATCATGGCTTGGGCTGCCCGTGATTTGATGTCAGACGCATTGATGACATTTTCTTTACAATTACAATCTCAGCGCTACATGCTTTGAACCATCAAGTTAAAAGTCTCTGGTTTAAATGAAATGGAGCAGCCGGCCGTTTTTAAAACACGACGATTTCTCTGCAGACAAGAGGAGCAGATGCATCACCATGAAATTAAAAGCACTTAAATCAGAAATCGCAGCAGCTGCACGGACGCAACTTAAATGCGGCTTGACTCATCCCTTATCATTAAGGAAGGTTGCAGTTATGATGCCATTCAGGATCGAAGACAACACAGAGCACGCAAAATGACAACATGGAAATGGTTAAAGAATAAAGAGAAAAAGATACCAGGGCAGACTTTGGCATGCCCAACTATAAACCATCACGTCGTGCTGAATCAACTGGGAAAATATGTTTGGCAGGCCGTTGCAAACAAATGCACGGTTCTGAATTTAAGATATTTGCACCAAGCGACAATCCTAGCAAACTGAGGAAGTGAGCAGAGGAAATCTACAAACAGTTATGCTTACCGGGATATGTGGTTGATACAACAAGGTCTGTTATTCATTCTGTATCAACAGATTAAAGCACAGTTGCCCGGAGATGTGAATTGTGTGGACTATCTGTGGCAGATTTGGTTTATGATTAACTGATACAAGATATGCAGGAATGAAATGCAATACACTGCGTTGACCTTTCATGATTATTATCCTCAGATTTACAGAATCTCTTTGTGGTTTAAACTGGGAGTGAAGATACAAGTATGGAGAGTTTTGATAAAGGCTTAATGTTAAACCTAAAGACTGTTTGTATTTACAGAGGATTAACCACCTAATGTCCTTTAACTTTTATCTAAGGACACGTTTTTTGTAATGGGTGGTTGCAGTTCCTTGTTATTTGACTTTGTTCTGAATATTTCTGCATGTTGAATGCAGATGGGCTCTTCTGTATTTTGAAATGACAAATTTAGTGTTTGCTTGCAGATCCTGGGCTTATGTAAGTGCAGTATGGAATGTTGATATCAGCTAACTAGCAATGATGGGCCACCCAAACCAAAAAAGGGACATTTTCAGCTTTGATCAACTCTCTTTGTTTTGACTATCGATTTATGTTTGACGTTGCTCTGATTTTTCCCAAACATTAATGAAATATCAAAAAACTCTGTACAAACAGACAGACTCCCTTTCAATGGCGTAATTTCCACACAAACGAAAAACAAGTTTGATTGGGCCAATTTTTTGTACTTTATTTAATAGTTTATTTATTTTTCCACTTCTATTTATTGTCTTAACAACACTGAATTGGGATTTGTTTGTAATTGAAGTTTGTCTTTCAGTCACAATAAAATCTTTGTAGCCTTTACGTTCAATGTCCCTCTTTTTATTTTCCTGTTTTTTTATTCATCATAACCACAGCAATAAAAAGGCATAATGGAACATAAATGCAAGTGCTGCTTTAAATTCCTGCTTCATCGCGATGCATTAAGCTGTAGTAATGTACCCAAAAAAAAGCCAGACTTTGCAAACTTTGCATGACTGGAGAATTTAATTGGTCGGAGGATCTCCTGTTTAATTAGCTGCAGTTCATCTGTAAACTACAGCAACCAATGAACCTTGTAACCTTTGCAGGATGAGTTACTTTGTTCTCTGTTTTGCCCATGCTGTCCATATCCACAGCTTCACTGAAGCCAAATTAAGATCGGCTTTGTCTGGCGCCCAGAGTATTGAATTTATCAGCTTCTGCTGAGTGACGCAGGTAACAATGCCGCTAATGCCCCTTTTGATAAGGTGGAAATGTCAGAGATGGAATGTAAATATTTATATACGAAAATAATGGGACAAGGGAAGCTGGCAACAGACCGAATGCCATCATGAAAGTCAAACAGGTAGAGCAGGGAACCAACCAGGAAGCGTCCAGCGTTTATTCCCTATTATGTTTGAATGTCTGTCATTTTCTATGCAGCTTTGCTATGCTTTTGTTTGGATGTACCTGCATTAGTGACCTGGAACAGCATTTTATGGAAAGACCTTAAACCAGGGCAGCCATACGACTTTACTTCTTGTGTGTATTTACATAATATGTGTCTTATGTGGTTCAGTGTATGTGCATTTGGGGGAGTGGGCTAAAAATGTACAAGAGGAGATTAGAAAAGTTAGAATCATGTATGTAAATTACACATTTATATTAACATGAGCTGAACAGTTTAAAGCTGCAGAAATGTCCCAGAATGTGGATTATGGAAAATGTGTTTGTGTGTGAGATTATTTAATGAATGGATCGTTTGTAAGCCCAACTGGTAGAGCATTGTGTTAGAAAAAATATATACCTTGAATTCACTGAAATTCGCTTGCATAAAAGTATCTGCCAAATGTAAATTAAACAAATGAAATCATTTATGACTTAGAATATGAATTAATTGAATTGAAACCTAATGAAATGAAGGGGTTTCTTTAGTTGAGTTTTTTTATTTCTTATAGTTTCTTTAGTTTTGTGAGGAAACATAAATAATTACATCATGAAATTGGACAACATGCTTATTTATTTCCTGTTGATTTGTTTTCCTAACTGATTTGACATTTCTCTAAACAAATTCTAATACATTCCAAACAACTACCATAGCATCCAAAAACAAATAAAGATATAAAAATAAATAGTTTAGTCATGCAACCAAACAAAATTTGTGAAAGAAAACTAATTGAATTACGGAACACAATAAATACACAAAAATACAAATACACAAAAACAAAAATATTTATAAATTGCATTTCAGTTGGAAATTGGATTAGGATTTTAAAGCGTTTTTAAATTCAATTCGGAATAGTGCACAACCTTCATACATCTGTTCCAAACCTAAATTACAGGCTGCACTGGCCTAGGTGAGGCCTGTGTTAAAGGCTGGGCCATTGTGCTTTATACGTTGTACACATGGTTTAACCTTAATGGTCAAATGTCCAGCATGAGGCCTGTGGCTTTCATTTTTAGCTTTCCTGCTTTTGAGTGGCTTTGAAATGTCCCTTCTCTTTAAAGAACTCGCGTTGTAAAATCAACATTTTTTCTTTTTTATATATTTCTTGTCTTTTCCATCGCCCGCTTTTTCATCTGAACACACAAAGCCAGAACACGCTGTGGAATTTACATCCCGGGCTAATTTTAGCCACGGGTTTCTGACCAGAAAACACATCCTCCAATTTTGGGCTATATTGGTCATCTTCCCTCAGTTTTTCTGTGTGTTTCTCACTCTCTCTCCACATATCTTTATTGCTCTCTTTCTCTACAGATCGTTCTGTTTGTCTTCATGGCTCATTTCTCTCTATTTGGTGATTCAGTGTCTTTTTGCATCTTTATTATTGCCATTTCCAACAGCTTACGTGTAACCCAGTGATTCTAAAGTGATGGTTTTGAATCTAAAGTCTATGTTGGACATTACGTGGTGACCCAACTCAGAATTGAAATTGCTTATTTAAAGACATGAATAAACAGCCAAACTATAATCATGCCTTTTCTAACTAAAACTTCCCAATAAATGTGTGTGTGTTACAGTTATTGTTGATATCTCTATGGAAACGCATTTATCTACTAAAAAATGGTGATGACACATAAATTTGTTGCGTTTCCTCAGACAAACTCTGCTTTGTGACGAAAGTCTACTTGATATGTTTATCTTTAACACTGCTTATTTGTTATCTTAACTTTATCTTATTTGCATTTTTACACCGCAAAGGGCAATGTAGTTTGGTTAATTACGCCCGCCAGACTGTAGCTCGTCCGTCAGTGTGTCTTACTTAAGTTTCTTTTTAGATTTTGACAGCTTGACAGGAAATATGAACTTTTTCCTTTACTGGTTGCTGCTCAGTTACGCTTCGCCTTAAAGACGACAGCTGCAAACGCTACAAAACGCGCCTGATTGCTCCCCCTGAAGTCTTGCAGTGTTGTTGTACGTTTTTCAGGTCAAATAATGACTTGTTCGACAACACAAGCTCTATTTTCACTTCTCTGTAGTGTTCTTTCAATTAGCTCTGTTTTTTCTTGTCCCTAAGCGGCCACGACAGTCCTTTCAAACTTTATCGAGCTTTTCTACACTGGCAGTCTTCAGTATTTCCCCTTCGCCCTCGTACTCCTGTCTGCATGTGTTCTTGAAGCCATTAATCGCCCCCGTCTGCACAATGTGAACCCCAGCAGATAATTACAGTAATTAAACCAATTAGGCAGCATATGGAAAGAGAGTTTGCATGCCCTGAGGATACAGAGGCCTGCAACCCGTCCCCCTACTTGAGCCGCTGCTGAGGTGGTCTCTGTATCTGGCTCTGTTTAAGGAAGGGGCCGGGGAAATTGCTTCAACCCAATTTTGGATTAAAGCAATTTCCTTTTAGCTGAGCCTGAATGCCGTGTTGCAGGCAGCAGGTCGGGCAGATGTACGTTGCGGGACTGCGGCCGCTTGTGTTGTTGCAAAAAGGTAACAAAGGAGGACATCGCAATCAAGATGAGATTATACAGCGCAATGGCACCTTAATTCTTATAATTCTTAGAATTATCATTTCTCGGTCACATTATATGTTTCCATGTGGTTCACGTTCAGATTTACGTTTATTATAAGTGGTCCTAATAGCTATTTTATTTTATTATATGCCTCACTGAAATTCTTGATTTTGATTGGTCATTCTGTGGTCAGATATTTTTGTATAATGACAGCTAAACTGACGACTAAATTGTATATCTGGCCGTTGTCCCTGACAGAGAATCTCATACGCTATGCTAGCTTCATCTTTTTAAACACTTTGTGGTTTCTTTTTTCTAACTCTTTCTACAATGTAACATAATAGACTGTATCATATAATAGTATAAAATTATATGTAAAATATTATGAAAAACGTCATATTTTACTTTATTTCTTTTATTAAGGTGCCATGTAATAATTAAGATGATTTACAGTTAGCAAGTCATTATTTTAAAATAAATAATACCTACTGTAAACTCCTGATCGCCATGTCACGATTTATTTTGACTCTTTTACTTAAATTCTAAATTCCTAAAAGTGGTTGTAATTTTGTGAACTTTTCTCAAGCATGCGCTTTTCAATCAAGTTAAAAGTCTGTAAGTATATTTACTACAGACAACTGGATATCATTATTGCATGAGATACAATATGTTTACCATATTTCTTTCATGTTTCTACATGAAAAGATGTAGAAAGATGTAGTTTATAGTTCTACATTACTATAAACAGCTCTGATCAACACAAATAATCTTCTGTGTAACAATTACTTTTTGGCTTTTTTTTAATAAGATGACTTTTTAATATGATTTCTAAGATGACTCTTTCATTGTATTTTATGCTCTGTGTTCACACTTTTAAATAAAGTTTTTTTGAATTCTCATGTATGTCTAAATTCTTGATGGTTCTTCAACACGTTTGTCCTACAGCATTCAAACTGGGGGATGGAATTTGACATGTCTGAGTTTTTATTGCGTTACAATGAGATATTAACAGCCTGAAACAGGAAACCAGCCTGGAACATTAGACCAAATGCCTCCTCTGTCTCTCTTATTATCAGGCATTTGCAAGCACTGAACCAAACCTTTAACAAGAAGCACTGAACATCAGTTAAAACAACAAACACCGGCACATACAGATCATATCATCAAATGTGTCTTTCAGCGACTGCTTTGGAGCAGTTAAAGAATGCGAATGGTTCTCTCTTCCACAGAAACAAGTGGGGGTCGTGGAAGATTTGCTCTTAGCAGCAGGTGAGACTGCTGAGATTAACTTTGCCTGAAGAGGTGTAAGAACACACGACAGCGGGAGGCGGTAAACAGTAGTTGAAACCTGCTGAGCTGGTGGCATGGAGCTGGGATTGGCCTTTACAAAGGAAAAACACTGGACGTTACAGGCAGATCAGGTTTCTATAGGCGCAGATGTGTTGAAATGATGAATAAATTACATCCTAATCACTATTGGCTTGTGGAAAACATACTATCAACACATGACATAAGGTTTTGGCTTTGCGGTCATTTATTAAGGACGTGTTGTTCCAAAACCACAGATGGAAAGTCCCTGCCGTACATTCACTGCATGGTTGATTATGAATTTGAGTTTTTATTCATGTTTTAACATGACAGTAAATGAAAGGAAAATGGCTGCCTGTCACCATATTAGTCTATTGGTTGTTATGGATTCGGTTGACCATACAATATCCATATTTTATCTGCAGTCGATAAAAAACCTTTTGGTGGGCAGTAAAATAAACACCACTTTTTAAATGGCGTTTCCACAATGACAACAGTAACTATAACATGTTGTGTAAATGTTTACTTGTTATTTGTCTTCAAAGTGGCAGAGTTTGTTTAGCACTCCCAATGTCATTCTATCCAAATTAATTCAAATAAATTGTTTGCATAAATTTTTTTTAAGTCAAATTATTATTTTAATATAATTGTTTTTTTAAACAGCAACAAATTTTTAGATCTGAATTCTCCCACTGATGTCATCTTTTAAATAAGCTAACCTTCATTTATTTACTTGTTTGGTAAGTGGCCATGTAATAAACCAGTTAGCCGTCGCTATCGCTACATAAATCCCTTTAGCTTCCCTGGGTTTATTTTTCAATAATGACCGGATAGCGGCTCATTATCCCTTACTTAAATCTGTTAAAGATTTATTGTTGCAGCTTTAACAGACGTTTTGCTTTAAAAAAAATCATTCTAAACCAGTTTAGCTTAATCCTTTTAAAATATTTTTTTAAAGCTAAACTGCAATAAATATTTTTATATCATGAAAATGATATTTTCTTAAAGGGAAAGGCCTTGTTTTTTCACATGACCGCAGCCCCTGAGTAAAGTGTTCAGTTGTGCCTCTGCAGGGGAATAATCACTGACACACTCATAAAAATGGATTATTGCTTTAGGTATGTTATTTATGTAAACTAAATGGAGACAGAGAGCAGAAGAACACTAAGCCAAAGATCTCCAAAGTCAGCAACCAAAATATATCCCACGTGTTTTTCTCTCATGGAGTTTCAGTCTGAGGAAATCTTGGAAAAGTGAGCGGCTGGGGATCAAACTGACAAATCCCATGGGAATTTTAACCCCCCCTCCCAAGAAACCAGAGTGAACACAACATCGTAATTTTAGAATGTTTTTTTAAGAGTCAATAAATCTTTAGTGTTTTGTAAATTTGTTACTTTATTTGTTTGGTTTGTTGATTTTGTGTCTGTAAATTTATATAATGAGACCTAGTTGAGAACAGAGAACCAAACTGCATGTAATCCTTTGAAATGAGCATGTTCAGTTATTCAGTTTGGTAAAGGCCTATAATAGCATTAAAATGGAAACATTCTTTCCCTCCAATTATCGTACCTACACTGTGGAAAACAGACAGCCACCATTATCCACCAAATAAAAATAAATACGAGACTCTCATCATTTCTATTCTTGCAATGGCCGTATGTAATGTCTGTAACTACACATTCAACACGACATCCAAACACAGGAAAATATTATCAGCGTTCACACGTTTTTTAATAAGCGAGTCTAATCAAGTCCTGAGTTTATCAGTCAAATCATAATTAACCTACAGCGGCTTCAGTTACGTCTTTCATTTATAGTGCAGAACAGCGTCTATGCATCTGTTGGGAACAGCTGGAAGCCATTAAAAGATTATGTCACCCTGTAAATACTGACAGAATCGTAACGTTTGATTAAACTATATTTGAAGCTTTTCAGGGCACTTTTGTGTTAAGATAATCAACGGGACACACAGAGGACGGTGGAAGTTGTTGGGAAGAGCCTGCAGAGACCAGAATGTACAATTAAAGTGATCAGCGTGGATTAGACGTCCATGCAGATGTTTAATTACACACAACCACACACAGATCTGCTGTGGCCTGTTCTTTAATTATAATTCATCACTCACATCAGTGTGTCACCAGCAAGATTACATTAGCAAATCTGAAACCACCACACAGAGCTCTGTACAAACAGTCCACTAGTCTCTCTCTCTCTCTCTCTCTCTCTCTCTCTCTCTCTCTCTCTCCCTCTCCCTCTCTCTCTCTGACTGCATTTTGACTTTGTCATGCACTTAACATACATATCTGTCTTGCTTTTAATGTGCTTTTACATTTAAAATATTATGCTTTGACTTTTTGCACCTTTCAAATTTGAAAGCTCGTCTCATGATGAAAGTTTACATACACTTGGTTGATACACTTTTGATCCTGTATTTATTTATTCATTTATTTATTATTATTTGTTATAAAAAGAATTGTACAACAAATGATAATGACGTGTTTTATTGTTTTTTAAATATGTGTTATATATAAAACACGTTTATAAAACACAGAAAACTCGTTTTAACATTTTAAGTAAAGCCACAAAAACGCCGCACGGTGTAATTACACAAAATAGCCACTGAGTGTCAGGCTTTCGCCCAACAGGTCATTGCTTCCGCTCTTAAGGTAAACATGCATGAATGTGAAGCAGATTCACAATTTCTGATTTTTCTTTCGATCATTGAAGTAAGAAAAGAAATTAAAGCGTAATATTTAACGTAACATGAACACAACAACCTCTTATGTATTTACTTTGCTTTGTCACTATGGATCGCTTATGTTGCATTATTCACAGATACAAGTATCTTATGTTAAGCAGCATTAAATGTTAAAGCACATGTAATGTTATAATGTTAAATTCTGTTTCATTTCTGGTAATCGGGGCATCTGCAATGAAGCAGATGTGCAAAAACCTGACTTGAGGTTGACGTCAGTAAGAAAACATCTGAACAATGTTTGCTTTCAGGATCACAGTTTACAAGCGACCCAGTGAAAAGAGTTTCTTCTTGAAGTCACAAGTTCAGACTTGTGTGACTGTCTTTTCTGCGGCTTTGAGGCGTGTAAAAATAAAAACCAAAAGCCAATACACAGACATTTTCAAAAGTTTATGAACTTCTTGTTTTGTTACAGTAAACAAAATATTCATATAACAAAAATACTAGAATTTCGCTCTTTTACCATCTTGAAAATGTCATAAATCTCATCGCCTCCTTAAACCAGGTAGGTTACAACTGCAAAAACACTGTCAGTCAATGGCGACAGTTTTAAACCATAATTCCATTATACTCAGATCATTTAATAACCACAAATTTCAGATTACATTAAAACTGTATACATGATATATGTTTTGAATGCATGAAAAACTACAGAAATAAATCTTCAACAATTGCAATTGAACAAACTGTGGGCCCATCTTTAGCATTGAAGGGGATGAATGCACCTTTACCTCAGTAACACTAGAGGGCAGCACAAAGCTAAAGTCTGAACACTGAATAAAGTCAAACCCTTTAGTTACGAGCTGTGACTACTAAAATTTTTAGGCTAAAAAAATAAAAAATGATGCTGCTCTGAAAATATTGTCCACATAAATCACACGTTTAGCTTCAATATCCCCCTCATTTCTCTGTTATCTGCCCATCTAATTTCTCTTTCTTATTCGTTCTCAGACTCTTTCGGGCGATTACACCCTAATTCCCCCATTTAACCCCAATGAAAGGCGGTGTTTTCAGTATTTAGGGGGAGTTGAAGTTGTGGTGCTGAGGTAGAAAACGAGAGCAGAAGGGGGAGGAGAGGAAGAGAGGACCTGCCGGGGAGGGTGCTGTGCAGACAGTGCTGTTTTCCCCACTTATTTTCTCTCTTTCCTGTCCTCACTTCCATCCCTACTTGTGAAACACTGCTTCACTGTACAGATGGACACCAGATCTCTTCTTCAGATTCTTCCTCTGGACAGATCTCCTCCCTTCTCTCTTTTCTCCACCTCTATCATCTAGTCTCTGTCTCTTCCATATCCCTTCTTTCAAGCGCACGCTCTCTCTATCTCTCTCTCTGTTGTTAATTTTCCCGTCACCCCTCTCTAGCTCAGCATGGTGAACAGATAACTGCTAAGCTGTTGAACATGGGCTCCTGCCTCTGCAAAGGTCACCAAGGTCAGTCTGTTTCTGATTGTCTGTGAGTTTATCTGTCTCTGGATCTTACTGCAGTCTTGTTACCAGTGTGTCCGTCAGCTTACCTGTCAGTCTGTTCCACCTGTCTGTTAGTGTTTTCCACCTGTCTGTTATCTCCACTCTGAAGAGCTCGATAATGCACGGATATGTAACGTTCATACGCAATGTTGTTGCATATATTGTTGAGATAGCAAAACAGCCATTTGTGTTTGTAGTTGCGGCTGAAATAAGTACAGCGTATGTGATCGTAGCAACAGCCTTTGAAGCATTTGCGTTGCTTCATACTGATAAGTGTTAGAATAACATCCAGAGAGAGCCTGTTTTTCTACAGTATTGGTGTTTTTATTTATTGTGTTGTGATTGTATAACAATTTTCCTCCTACACTGAGGGATATAATCGTCTATATCAATAATCTGGCAGAAAATTCTGCAAGTGCTGTTAGATTCTCAGACCAGATTCTGAAAGGCTCACACAAGTTTTCCTGAGCTGTAGAATCTACTGGAGCAAACAAGAACGAGAAAATTATTCTCATTTGTATATTTTTGTCCATGCAGGGGGTATATTATAACTTGAAAGTCTGCAAGATAGTTTATTCAGGCTTCCTGAAGATGAGCCGTCACAGTTATTGCAGAAGGTATTCAGATATTGGGTGACATTTAATCTTCTAGGTTCTCCAAGGAAAAGCTGCAGTCAAGTGGATGATCTGCAAATCCCGTGGAGGGGGGCAGTGTTTGTTTATCTCGGCTCAGTGCGAGGGTGCGAAGGTTCAGGGACAACAAAGCTAAGGTGGAACGCTGTGTGCTAAATGGCACGGTCAACACTGATGTATAATGCATATGTGAGATAGATGGAGTTTCACTTTAATGAATGGAGGTAGATTTTTGTGGGGGGACACAAGACCAACGTGTGACATTGTAAAGGTCACGCATTGTCATTTGACACCTATTAACAAAGTGTCCGTTCAGTAACGTGCTGTTGGGCCCCTAAGGCTGAATGGGTCTGAGATTAGCCGTCCTTTTTGAGGTCTCACCTCAATGAGATGAGGCCCGTGAAGAAAATGTGTTCTTGAGCACTGGGGGTTCCCCAGGGAGGTGTTGTCAAGACAATCTGGTGTTGCCATGGAAACGTGGGAGCAACAGGAGTGAGTCCCGTCCATCCACTTCAGTTCAAACTCAGGAGGGCAAATACAATACCCTTGTACCTATAATTGTGTAAATATAAAGCAATGTAAAACATTCACAGGTCAATAATAATAGTGTTAATGTGTCTCTGCAGATGTTCAAAGTGGCCAGCAACACCAAATGGAGGAGCTTCAGTCGTATGCTGAGGGACAGCCCATATTTAAGGTGTGTTTATGTGATATGTTGTGAGATTTATTTAAAGAGACAGGTCACCCAAAAATCTTCTTTAAAATTTCATCATTTACTCACCCTCATGTCATTGACTTTTTCATCTTGGGAACACAATCGTAGATATTTTGAGAAAAAAAACCTCATTGGTTCTGTATCAACACAATAAACTTTGTTTGGTAACCAACATAGAACGTAGCAAAAGTAGCAAAAGAAAATAGTGTTCTGTGTTAATGTTTCAGATGAACTATTCGTTTAATGTGACATGAATTGCCTAGACTAGTTTTATATTCATCAGCTACCAAAAACTAATGAGAAGCTTTACTTCTCATTATTTATTTCTGTGACAGTCTATAAAAATAAATATAAGTATAAATTTCAGAAATACGTAAGAGAGCGTTCACACTCAGACAGGATGTGTGAGAGACGGGGAAAGCATCTTGTTAGGTGTAATTAGCACCTGTGATTCACCGCCTTGCTTTAAAATGTGTTACTTAAAAAGCTTGTATTGGGTACATTAGCCTGTCGTATGTATTTCCTGTCTTGTTTGATTCAGGGGAACCATCAGTCCTATAATGGAAGCATGTCGGATAAAAGGAGCAGCAGCGGTTATGACATAGGAGAACTGGCTACATCTTCCCTGCTGGGTGAGGAACACCGTGCATGTTACACGCAGTGTGTGTTGTTTTGCTAGGTTTTTTGCTGTCATTCATCTGAATAAGAAGTGTAGTCAACCTCTACACAAGTCTGATAATGTAATTTCCCTCAGACAGCATATCTTGTAGATGAACTGTCTCTCTCTCTCTCTCTCTCTATGCTTCTACTTCTCTCTCTATCTTGCATTTCCTCTTTAGCCACCTGTTTTTTCCTCCTGTTTCTGCTCTCCTTCTACACACCCACTCTCCTCAGGAAGTTAATTACAGGGACTAATATGCTGTTATGGGCTTTTAAGCTTTTTCCAAAGAACATTTTTTAGCATTTAGGTTTGATTAGAAAAGCAGTCAAAACCAATGAATATGTATGAATCATGAAAAAGAATGACTGACAAATCTCTGATTGACCAAAAATTGCATTTTTCTCTTTTAAACAAATTTAAAATTAACCGTGTGGGGGGAAGGAGCAATGAAGATTTATAAAACACGCCACAAAGATGGAAAAACATCTTTAATATTTTTAGATGACTTGCATTTAATGGACCAGTAGAGAAGTTATTTGTCACAAATTATCTTTGCTTTTGTAGGAAATATGAAAGGAAAAAAGCTTAACATCCCATAATTTTTCAAGAAATGTCTCCAATGATGTATTCCACCTCTCCTAAGCATCACCTCTTCATCTTTTCTTCCCGGTTTTCTTTCATTTCGTATGATTTGCACATATCTGATCCCTCTGGTCTCCACAGGACTGCTGGCCACCATTAAGGACCACATCACAAAGCCCACTGCCATGGCCCAGGGCCGGGTCGCCCATCTGATTGAATGGAAGAGCTGGGGAGGGGAGGCCACGTCTGGGGGGGGCTGGAGTGGCCGGACCAGAGATGGTGGGGGTTGGGGAGGCGCAGGAGCAGCACTGCAGGAGGACGAACAGCTCTACTCACACCTCACTGATGAAATCAAGGAGGCACGGTTTGCTGCGGGTGAGTTGGTCTTTTTATAGGCCTATTAACCATATGCCTGCTGAGGTAAATACAGGATTAATCAGACATGTTACATGGCATTATACAGCCTTTTAACTACATATTACAAATTGGCCAACTTGCCATATTACAATTGCAACTAGCCAACATGCTATTATGTAATTAATTTTTTTTACAGTCACAATATGAAATTATCGGTGCTTGCAAAGGAATGAATCACTATTTGTATTGCTCATAAAGAGTTTTACATTATTACGTTTAGGGATTTAACTGGAATTTAAATAAAACCTATTGTCTTAATAAGATTTAAAGCTGCAGTCTGGCCTCTGTACCGCCATCTCTGTTTGAAACATAAAACTGCAGGTTAGTTTTCAATTAGTTTTATTTATTAGTTTTAGTTTCATAATTAGTTTTATTTAATTATGAACTTTTCATTAGTATATTGAAATCAATTGAAATCAAATTTACATTTCCTGGGAAATTGTACCCGACAGCTTAAATTATAAATCATTATCACAAACTTAAAGATGAAAGTCGTGGTAAGATAAAGAGATCATGTTTAATACTGAACTGTGATTTACATGTTCAATAACATTTTTTGCAGTTACAGACTGTCGTTTTGAATTACAAAAACATAGAACTTGAAAGTACTTTTTTCTTTTTTTATTTTCTTTTGTTGGTTACAGGTGTGGCAGAGCAGTTTGCCCTGGCTGAGGCAGCGATGAGCGCCTGGTCCACACAAGACGCTGAAAATCATCCCACAACCAGCACAATCCCATTACAAGGTAATAACAGCACCACCGTTACACCCACTGAACAGCAGACAGAATTTCAGCTCCATGATAGATGTTATGTTTTGAGACACCATTAGGCTGGTTTTCAGTAATGGTGGCTGGTGCGTTGGTTTGTATTTGCTATGCTTGTTAAGCTAGCGCAACAAGTTCTAAACCAGCAAGACCAGAAAAATTGCCTAGTTAGAAGATAGTGTAGGCAATTTCAGAGAGGCCAGCAAGCTAGGTTTGAAAGCATAAGATCCCGCCCCAAAGTTCCCACTTGCCAAAGCCACGCCTCCTGCAGTAGTGCACACAGGTATACAAATGCATAGTTTGAAAGGCAAGTAGGACATTCTTTTGAACCAATTGCAATGATTGGACAAACATGTTATGGTCATATTGTGGTTTAAATAAATAAATTTAGACCACAGATCTACTGTCAGGATTTGTAGTGACTTTCAGCCAGCATAACAAAACATGTTTGTGTAAAACGTCTACTCTGCTTTTAATGAGCATAAATCTGATGAAACACAGACAGTAAACTTTAAGTTTTGCTGGTGAGACTGCAGGTCATACCAGAATGCAAAATGCTGATGTTATGCTAATTTCTGGTGGGAAAGAATTTCAGTACATATCAAAATTATTTTAATTATAACATTGTCACAGAGGTAGTTTAAAGTTATAAAATGTATTTCAGAATGTTTTTATGATAGAAACTTCCCTCTACATTATACTATATTCACATTTCTATCCGTTAAACAAAGGTAACAGTACTTGGGGTCATTCTTGCCATCTGGTTCATCTCACTCTGTTTCAGTCTGTGTAAAAATACTGTTATTTTGTTATGAGGGGGTTGCAGCACTTTTGCAGTAATAGGCAGAGAATAATGACAAATGTCCAAGGCAGATGAGCCATAATGAATCAACATTATACCCAGATATTGATGAGTCTTACGGCCAGGTGCATTAATAAATGGCTAAAAAGGAAATATTTCTGTTGTCAGCATGTGTTGGGGACCGAATGACTCGGTCTTTATTGAACACAGACTTAATGGGTTTCTTCATTCACAATACAGTTTTCATCCTATCAGAGAACTGTCATTCGATTTCTTCAGATTTCATTCTAGAAAATGGTGCCTCTTTGTGCTGGAGGTCTTTTTAATTTCCCTCATAATGGTGATGTCTTTACAGACCCCGAAGGCCTCTATCTCTCTCAGTTTCTGTTGGATGGAGGGAGTCTGGGTGTTCCTCAGCACCTGTACAGAATTCACATGGAAGCAACCGATGAAACCGGCTCTCAGCTTCCTAAATCCCACTCTCCCAGTCATTCGTATTCCGCAGTGGACACGCAGCGTCCAGAGCGACAACAGAGAATTTCCGTGTCGGAAGGGTCTGTGCGTCACGCGGACAGCATCTCTCTGTCGGAGGATGAGGTGTTTTATAACTGACATTCTGGCTGTTGGTGACAGGAACTGTTAGCATTTTTGTCCGTTGTTTGTGTTTGCCGAAGCAGGACGGAGATGGTATGAGGTTACATCTAACGAGGTTATCGCTTTACTGTCAAAGTTTGTAATAGCCATTGCTGAACGTCTTCAAACAATGAACGCAGGGATCAGTGTACAAGCAATCATGCGAACTCCATATCACATGACGTTTTTGCAGATAGAAGCCTCTCTGTTTTCAGTAATGATGACTGAGATTAACTTAACAGGGTCACGCCAATTACACATCTAGACACATATTTACAGCAACCGATTGAGACTCAACACTAAACCATCACCCAAAAGAAGAGGAATGCCTTTTAATGCTATAGACCGAAGCCAAAATAAATACGCTTCAATCTCACAGATACAGCACAGACATTTTTCCTGGTGTGTTTCACTTAAGAATCTCAACGAGTTTGGCTCAATGGGGCGACAGGGTGAATAGAATTCTTTCGTGAGGACTTTGGAGGGCGGAGGGTGATACTGACTTATGCCTTTGAGCACGGCTGCAATCATTGCATGGGAAAGTGAGATTCTGAAGATTTCGCTAAATATTTTCATAGAGGTTTTAAGTGTAAAACATGTTACACACACCAAATAACTGTACTGTGTTCTTGCTGAAGTGTGTAATTTCTGTGCGACTATCATTATCAAACTTAAAAAAATATTGTAAAATAAGCATTTGTTTAAACAGGTTTTATTCCATTAGCCAGCTAACATTTTCCTAATGTTTCTTGTTAAGAAATAAAAAAATTAATGTTATTTTGAAAGTTTAAAGTAGAAGAATTTTATTGTATTAATGTTTTTAAAACAACAGTTTCCACAAAACTTTAAAGAATAACATGTTTGATATGTATGATATAATGTTAAAAATATGGTGTTTTACAAACAACATTTTTAAGAACATAGCCTGAGAACATGTTCTGAGAAAGTTGTACAATTAGATAGTTTCACCTCAAACGCTATTGGCTGAGCCAATATTGTGCTAATCAAAATGCACACATAAACAGAGCAATGGTTTTATAGAGATTACACTTTTCAGCATAACCAACCTATCTCTGAAAATATAAGTATTGTCACATAAACACACACTTTAGGCTTAAAAGGGGTGTGGCCGCACTTTCCACAGATTTATATGTTACCTGTAGAATTTAATTGTTACCTCAGCTGCCTTCAAGTAATTGTGTAAAGTATTGTGTCAACCTGCTAAATATGTGAAAAGTCCTTACATTGTACATGTAAATTGCGATTTAATCTTAAGAAAAGATTTCAAATGTGTGTTGCTGTGTTCGTGTGACTGTTCTGCAGGAGACAAAAGCAAAAAGAGCTGGAATAACAATCTTCTATACCGTCCCTCCGTAATTAAACCCTATTCACACTCTGCTAACAAAGAGAGGTGGTGGAGAGAGAGAGAGCGAGGGAGCGAGAGAAAGGAGAGACGTGGGGATTATAGTGAATGCAGAGGTAGGAGGAGAAGTGGAGCTGAGTGTTGGGAGGTGGTATGGTCAAGTGTTATCATGCTGTAGGGTCTTTTAATAGAAGTTTACACAGTGTGATCCTATTGTGGTGTCAGATAATGTGTGTAGCTGCTTTTGTGCTCTGGGGGAGGTTTGGAGAAGGATTTAATTGGGCAGATAGAGGCACCGCGGTGGTGAGCGGAATCAAAATGGTGTTTGTAACTGGAATTTGATTTCAACTAAATATGTTAAGCAGAAGTACATTGAGAATTTAAATAAATTCTTGTAAAACCTCCAGGTGGAAAAGGAGCGCTTGTTAAGGCATACGCATGCGGTTAATACAGAGAAAAGGAAGAGATTTTGGACGGCTGAGAGATCAAGCAGTGAGGTTTTATTTAAGACTTTGTTTAGAATTGGTCTCACACAACAGATGAGCTGTGAGAGGTTACAGGCAGATTTATCTCATTCTGACACTAGACGTGTGTGTGTGTGTGTATTGAGGGCTGTTATAGTACCATATACAATTAATATCAATCCATATTTATTTATGGTCCTAAATTGTATGATGATTATATCTAATGTCTCTTTTGTGTTGAACATTGGATTAGTCATACAATCTATAAGACTATATATAAAAAATCAAAAATAAAATTCATAAAATTATGGTGAACCCCACATTTGAATAATAGCTATACAGACTAAACCAGAAGACTTCCATGATATAGTGCAGGTATCAACACAACAGTGATACATACTATCAGTTTTGCAGCACTTGCATACCTGTATACGTGTCTAGAGTACAGCTGTGATGGTGTCTGTTTATTTTTTTGGGAGAGAAGTTAATTAAAGGGTCTTTCCACCTGGGGGGTCGTTTAGCCCCTGTTGTACCTAACCTAATTTCTGCTTCACTTCACAAGATTTGTCCTCAACTCCTCATTATTTCACAATGAATATTTAATGCTTGATCTCCTTATTACAATGCACCAAAAACAGATGAATATTAAACATAATTATTATTATAATGATATTTCAGTTGAAAAGTACAAATTGATGAACTGAGGGCATCGTTCATGCATTAGACTTCCTTTGCCATCTCCTCAATTATCTTCTGCATCTGAAACAAAAACATCAATTGCTATTGCTTAAGCACTTGATATTGTGTATATTTCATATATTTAGCACTATTTTGTTTTTGCATGAATATATGTGTGTTTATCTTTGTGTGCCGGCTAATCTTATCACCTCATTCCATGTGAGGACACCACACAGCCGCCCATTCTCCGTCACAAACAAACGCTGCTCGCCCGTGACACACATAACACAATGAGCCTGGCAGAACACAGTACACAAACATGCACGGTGTTGAAGGAAACCGCACACCTTGTGTGAAGGCAACCTATTTGTGTTAATCCAGTTTGTGTTCACACTGCACCTGTTTAACGGTGGATTCAGGAGTCAGTTGTAGCCTCACAGGTTGAATAGTACAAGCTTCTTCCAGCTGTTTACATAAACCCTGCAACGATAAATGATTCGGAGATGCTGAGAAGACAGCCTCCCAATTCGAATCCATTCATTATTCTTTCATTACTCACGTTAACAGTAACGTCGCACAATTCTTGTTGTGACTCAGCAAATAATGGGTTCAATTACCTCATTTCTATGCTCATGCAGAAAGTCTCGCAGCTGTGATTTGTTGACAGTGCCCAGGAGAATGAGGGAGTCTGGCACACAAGAAGAGAGAAACTAAATTACATCGAGTGTTAGTCCCATTTCATTTAATAGCACTTTCATTGTACTGTTTTGAATCATTATCTGGAGAGACCCGTCTCGGCTATTTCTTCAGTCATCATTGCAGAATAATTTGGCCCTTGGCCCCTCGCTAGCTCTCATTGTGCTTTTTCATACAGTGAGATGAGATGTAGCGCAACTATTATAAAAGTGAAGAGATTAAATTGTGGCGCTTAGGTGATGACGTTTAAGATGAGGACTCGACAATAAATATGGCCCAATATCAGACAGAGATTAAACGGCACTTTACGATTTAAGTCCTTTTTCTTTTTTATTATTTTTGTGGTTTATTTTATCTTGGCGTTTTTATATACATGGAGGTATAAATGCCAGTACCGAAATTCGACCTTGTGAGATTTTGATTCTCCCTTATCAGATTGGTTTATACACTAGGGATGCTGTTATCTGATTGGTCCCTATAAATAAACCATCCACCCCACTTGTATTCAGCCTTGCCATGGTAGGAAGAAATAGGGAGTCGTAATCTCACAGAAAGGTTATGATACAACACCTGGGGGTTTGGATTATGCAGTTATTATTGCGCCTCTAGTGGCACAAAACAATTACAAAAGTAAATGTTTTAAACAAGTGCACAAATTATGCATCAAAAACATATTTATGTTTTAACATATAAAATATGGTATCATACATTTTGGTGACTGAATTTTCAGACACAACATTTTGAATTGTGTATTTTGTATTAGGGCTGACAGATAGAAACTGTCACCAGGGCAACAAAAAATTCGAGCTTCTGGCCAGCAGGTAAAATTCTCTCTTTTCCACCTAGAAGGTCACTCATCAGGCTCACCATGAGAGTCCACAACAGGGAATTCAGTGTCTGTGTTAACGTTTAGGATTTTCTGCACATTTGTGGGTCCCTCAGCCCTTTCCAACACTGTTCCTGCTGGGATCACAAACTGCTTGATCTGAACTGGGGCCAACCTGTGGGGAAGCGTTCATGATAAAATCAATATACTGTCCACACATCACTGCCCTGATGTCTCCCCCTGAATCTTTTAGGTCTTTATTCGGTAAAACAAAGAAAAACGATTTTGTCGGCTCAAGAAAAATGGAATTACAGTTTTAGCCATAACCCAATATAAACTAAAGGCCTCAGGCAGATGTTTTACTCACTTTGGACAAGCTCGGATGAGAGATGGCAAGTGTGGGAGTTTTTTAATAAGGGATATGCCATCGTAAAAGGATGGACGATGCTTTGCTCTAGCAACTGCGTTGGATACCAGCGTAGCAACCAGGGCGGGGACAGCGTGAGTGCACTGGCCGGTCATCTCAATAGCCAGTAGGGCTGGAGAGAGAGTTTGTGTGACAGCCCCAGAGAACGCTGCAGCCCCTACACACACAAACACACATTTACTTTAATGTCCAAATGGGGCTATTTCATAGACTTTTATTGTTTACTATATTTTTATGGCATTTTTACAAATGAAATATGCACAAAAGTATTTTTTGCCAAATTTTTAGCTACAAATTTGTCCCCTATATATGGTTAAGGAAACACACAATAGCCAACCCCCCTCACACACACACCAGAAAAAAGCCCCATCAATACATTTATAGAGGCCTTATCGCATGAAACAGCCTGCAGTGTTGGTATCGCCATGCAGTAAGTTGACAGTTTAATACGATTGTTTACCTGCTAAAGCGTAGCCCCCCGGGTTTATCAAAGGCTTTGCTGATGAGATTCCATCTGAGAACAGATAGGCAGAGCCCTCACCCACAAAACGCCCCACAGCAGCACCTAAACACAGACAACAGCTTTTTCCATAGAAGTGTGGGACATATGTTGGTTCACTGGATTAAAACTGACTGCTTAAAGTATTTTTTGACAAATGCAACACTGTTATTGATTCTGGATTACTGAAGATTGTAACGATTTTGTTCCATTATTTATTTAAATCAGCAAGTGTGTAATAGTGTGTGTATCAAGTCAGGCCAGTGAAAATGGCATATGGCAAAAGGATTTGGCGTTACAATGACCATATTTTACCTACCATAAACAAACACCGGCATGAAATAACCTGCAGGTAAAGGCAATGTACAGGCCAAGACCAACAGCCCTACCTAACAGAAATCAAGTGAGATTTCTAAGTAATACTAATTAATATTAAAATACTAACATTAATATTATTTCATATTTAATTTTTATTTTCACCTTTGTAAGAATAAAAAATCCCAGTGTTTTGAAGTAGCTTCCATCCGGTGGGTTCCAGGCCTGCCAAAATGTGTTCTGAGGCTCAGGCAGCCCTGTGGCATTCTGGGAAATGGAGTACCATGATGTGGAGTCTAACAGAGAGGTAAGCAGCTGCTTCATTGTGAGCTATTAGGAAGCAAAATTTAATTCTGAGTAATGACAAAGCACAGCCAGGTTCTGTTTTACCACCAATGAAACAAACCTCACCTCTGCAGCTATGAAACGTCCTGCCGAGTGATAAAACGTAAAACAGGCGAGCAGAAATGCCACAATGGCTGAATAAAGAGCCTTTCTAGATAAATACATACAAGGACAACATGAGGTAAGTTCATCACAGGTTCACCATCAGGCTGTAATCATAAAGAACATGTTTTAAAATATACTGCAGTGAACATATTAGATGTTTCTCTCTCAAACAGTATGAGATGAGAATCAGTCTTTCTGATGCTCACTCTGTTGTCAAAAATCTGCTAATGTGTTTGTTTGTCCTGACAAACCGCAGAGCCCAGCGATGGCAGTACAAGTAAATACAGCAGATAAAACCACAGATCAGCCTTAATGAGAAAACAAGAAGAAACATCCACACAGCAATTAATACAAGATAAGTGGACAATATAGAGCAAATACATTTGTTAATAAATGTAACTGATGGACAGTTAAATAGTCATGCTGAATTCTGTTGACTTATTTTGTAAGCCTAAACTTACCCAAGAAAAGCAAAAAGGAACATTTCTGATGGCTGGTAAGGCAATTCAGTCGCATAGCTGGTTTTAAACAGGGCCTGGATGGTTTCTGTGTGCAGAAATATTTAATAAACTCTCCTATCCGCATGTATTGTGGCTCAGAAATAAATCTAGGACACATTAAAGGGACTTTCTAAAGTGATACTTTCAGCTCAATAATGATTGAATTGGTGTTGGGACGTTCTCTAGCGTTAAAACAACCACCATCCATGAGGGGGCGCTGTAGTGCAAACACACGCAACTCACCTTGATCTCTACTACAGACAGACAGTAGCCTGAAGGTTATTGCCCCACAAGCCGCTGCAAAGAAGCAGGGGCAATAATTGCTGACCGAATAATAAGACCCCATTACTTCTACACTAAACAGAACCCCTGTAAGAAAATAAGACAAAGTCAGACAAATAAAAAAGTTGAAATCAGAACAAACTGCTAGAAATTTTAGACTGTAATAATGTTTCTAACATTTCCAGGTAACAAAGACCTTTGACATCTTATACATTCAACATTAACATAATTGCTTGTTCATAAAAACATAGTTTGAACATTTTTAATTTTGTTAAAAAGGTTAAAAAACATTGCACTAACAACTTAAGAATACTGTTTTTCATATAAATATATGATATATAATGTTAAAAAAATGTTCTACCAACATTATTGCAATAATGTTTTTGATAAAATTAAAGAGAATGTCTTTAGAGAATGTTATCTGAAATTCTGAGAATGTTTCTTGTTAGCAATGATAATAACATTAAATTTTTTTGTCATTTTTAGGACTTCCAAGGCAGTTTTAGCGATTTACCACTGATTGGAGCCCCAAAACAGCTCGCGACACCCACTGCTGAAGCCACAACCAGCATTTCGCCTTTAGATGCTTTCTGTGAGACACGGATGAACACCAATATAAGGCACAATAGAAGAGTGCTGTACAATTTCCATCTAGTACTCTTAATACAAAATTGCTGTATGGTTCCTGCACCGCAGTCCATTTCTGCTACCTGCTTTCCACCGCGGCAGGAGACATGCAGACGATTCATAAACGCGCCCACCATGGTGGATAAATGAACAAATGGACCCTGTTGAGATGAGAAGTTTTATTGCAAAAGGTCAATATTGCTCAGAATGTTCATGTACACATAAGGTTGCACACTCTCATTTGCGTATAAAACAGGTTCTTACCACTTTGCCCAGAAACACTGTGCTGCCTGAGGCTAGTGTGCAAATCATGCCAACCACTTTAGCAAAGAGATTGGAGAGAGACAGGTAATCTGGCATGTTCATCCCTAGGAGAATAGCCCTCACTTCAGGAACGCCAGAACCTGAGAGATTGGGAGACAGATGACGCATGACTAGAATGTAACAAACAGCGCATCAGAATGCACATGCCTGAGGTTTGAGCCAATGTGTTTTTTTAATGGATCTTCCAATGTCATTATTGTTTGTCTGAAAAGAAGGTGCCATCATTATTGCCTGTCTAAAATGCTGTGACAAAAATCACCTATTCACATTTAATCATTTAAATTTGGTAAGTCAAGTCAGTTCACACTTTGTACAGACCATTTGCTCTGAATTGAAAATTCAGTTATTCAACCCCATGTCATTGCAAACACTTAATTTTAAAAATGTCCCCCTCATCAATTTAAATAGAAAATCAAGGGAAACAGAGGAAATGAGATCAGAACATTTTATGGGGGCGGGACTTCAACTCACATCCACCCCCACCAGCATAGGCTTATGCACTGACAGTATTATACTGACAGTATAATTCGATCTAATTGTTTGCAGGTACTGCTGTGTCAGGCTGACCTGCGGAGGACGGGCAGATGCTGTGAGAGAAGCCGGTGGACAGAGCACAGAGGCAGGCAGGGTACAGCGTCCAGCAAAGGAACTGCAGCAGGTGGTGACCCCTCAGACAGCCGTACAGCCACTGGTGAGCTAATAAGAGACAAGGGCACAGGCTTTGGATTATCAGTGCGTGATAAATGCTAGTGACTGTGAGGTCAAGTCTGTTTTTGAAAGACCTTGCCCCACACAGCTGCTAACACGCTTCAGTGCTCAAACAGTTAAACGTCCCGGGTGCATCTATGTAAAACAGCTCTTTTCTCATTATGTAAATTTTGCTCTAAATTTTTATAAGCGACTGGTTACCGTTCAGCAGCTTGGCCACAGTCATGTCCATGAAGAAACTTATTAGGGCCGTAATCATCCCCAAAAGGGCATAACAGTACCACTCCATGCTAGCCAGAGAAACCATAGTCTTCTTCACACACAGTACACAGTCTGCACAAGTACAAAGCACTGCAACTACTGCATATGTTTGTGATGATAATACTTTGAGTTGATTAAGTTGATTGTTGATAAGTGAATGCTGCTCTCATCAATAACAGTGAATGTAAACTCACCTCTGATGCATGACCGGCCATGTTTCCATGGTTTCCACGGGCGCTCATTAGAGCTGATTAATGTTTCCTTTGCATTGTCTGGGTCCATCTTATCTTGATGCACGCACGGTTCTTCATTATTCTCAAGACGCCTCGCATCTACGCTAATCTGGTCCATTGTCTGAAAATGTACAACTCGCTCGTTCAAACTGAATCATTCTAATGCTTGTGACAACTATATAATAAAAACACAGTGTTTTCTGACAGGCCTGGAATGTTTCAAATCATTTCTTGTCAGTTCAAACTCCATTAAAAGGTTTTTTATTGTTATTAAACTCCAATATAAAGTTTAAAAAGGACTTACCTGTCTGCCTGTGGACTCAACATGAAAGACATTGAGGTCAGCATCAACTCTCAATCCACCGCCACCTCGGCGTCACCAGATGTAACAGGAATGGAAAATTAAGCTTTAACTTATTTATGGTGCACGGCTCCGACTGTTTGCCTCTGGGCACGCACTGAATTGGAACAATGTGAGATTGAAGTTTCCTTATTTGCTTTTATTTTAAATTCACTTTGATCTTGGAAATGTCATTTAGACACAGATCCTGGTGGCCTTTTGAAGCTTTTAATTAGGCAGTTGATGAAATGACCAGCGATCTGTTGTGAATCTTTCCTGCGATGCCAAGAAAGCGCAGGTCACAGAAAGAAATAAACCAAGTGACCTTTAGTGCGACGGACTCAAATTCCACTCTGCTGGTTTAATGAGGCCTGACTACAGTGAAAAGATCAATACGAATTAAAAAGTGTCCCCATCTTTTGTCATCGTTGTATTGCGTATTTCATGTGATTGCCCTTTTTTCTCTATTTGAGCACATTTTCGGTTTGAATTAACCTTCATTCAAGGTGAAAGCAATCAAGTTCACCACCCTCACACACACACTCTCTCACTCACACACACTCTCACACACACACACACACTTACACACTCTTTCACACTCACACAGGCTCCCTCACACACACACACACAATCATTTACTTTCAATTAGTAGTAATTTTTCAAACCACTGTGCTACTGTTATGCAAATGTTTTGTACTATAATTTACATTCCAGTCTGGCCATGACGATTCCATTAAGTTATTATAGACAATTAAAGCATTAATGTATAATTTGGCCCTGATGTTTTCACACAATGAATTTTTGATTGCCATGTTACACCCTTATCTGTGAAATTTATTTTACAGGCATAATGATTAACACCATCATGATAAATTAATATTTGAAATGAATAGCGGTACATTATTTACCTCAGGGGGAGCAGTTTACACACAAAGGCAATCATGGGTGTAGGAGTTAAAATGAGTGCATATGGTTATATAACCTCTCTGTTTGCTCATTTAGCTGAGGGTTCACATAGCCTGATGTTTTAATTATAAAGGCACTGTTGCCCCTGAATATTAGTTTCTTTGCACTCTGCAAACACAAAGTAATGGATGACTTTGTCTAATAGAGCGGAAACAATTTCATGTCCTTTGATTCTGCTTTGAAACCCCATCGCAAACTCAATGGCAAAAGGTGAAACTGGCTGTTTATATGAAATTTGAACCCCCTGATTAGTTTGGAATTGTTTTATACCTCCTGGTAGACTCAATCTGCTATTCTCAGAGGAGTAGCTGTATCAAAGAGTGACTATGTGTGAAATGTCACAATAATAATGTTTGCCTCACACTGATGAATGGCAACCCTCTGCCATTCCATATTGTGTTTGTTTATCCTGTCAGTATTTATAGTTGTTTTTGACAGGTCTAGACACTTGCTTTAGTTTTATGGAATCGTGACTGTTACAAAAGCAAACCTAGCTAACGTTTATAGAACATTGGCTAACATTCTCTCAAAGTTCTCTCAGATATCAATATGCTGATATCAAAATGAACATATTAATATGTTTTTGTTTAGTAGAATGTTTTAATATTGGATTTAAGTTGTTTTTATATTCATAATAGAATAAATAAAGCATATATCTGAAATGTTATTGTTAAGTTGTTAGTGGAATGTTTTAAAAAATTACAATACAGATTAATTAAGGTTGAATAATGTTCTTAAAATAAAGAGATTTTACAAAAACCCTGAACAATTTGAAATTTTTTAGAACATTTATGTAACTTGTTATTGTTTTTTTGTGTTTTTTTATGTAAAACACTTTATCCCTCCCAGTGCAACGTGATTTTCCTGAAAACTAAAAACACTGTGGTGTTCTGTAGTGCTTTGAACACCCCCCACCCCAATATTAGGAAAATCTGCCATCTTTGCTCCTGGGTTTTCAGTCAGAGCTTCTGAGCAATAAATGCCATGTGACTTGTCACTCCGGAGTCGTCATCTGAATGCTGATTGGCTGATGGCACCACAAGAATGCAAACAGTCCCAGAAACCTCACTAGTGACTATGCTGAGCTGTGATCTGAAAAACAGAAGAAAGGGAAGGTATGAATAAATAATGAAAGTCTAGTTCACGCTTTTAAGAGTTCTTCAAAAGAATAAACTTACTTACAAAAAAATATTCTGTCAAAAAACACAGAATGCTTTTCATGGCTGCCAAAAGAGACAGATGACTTGTAGCCAGATGGTGTAGTTACAAAACCTACCAGCAGGGCTTAACTGAACAATCCATGGTGCAAATAAAGTGTCAACACTTAAGCTTTACATTTTGTTGAACACATTGTTTACCTCTATATGCCCTAGTGTGTTCATTGTTCCCTGAGGGCTGTCCAATGACATTTATGAACTAGATCAATACCTGGGAGGCTATCAAGTGAACTTTATAAAGTGAACTCACACTAAGCTTGAGGACAAACTGTGCCAGTAGCGATTATACTGCTGACAGATAAAATGCTCTCTCTTTCTCTCTCTCTCTCTCTCTCTCTCTCTCTCTCTCTCTCTCTCTTTCTTTCCTTTGAACAGAATGAAAATAGAAGAGCTGCATTAGTGACACATGCTGTTGACTTTCTTGGCTGGATTCTGACAATCTGTGAAGGACTTTAACGTTTATTCTGACTGAAGGAAACCCTCTAAGACTCGGTATGCCATGAATTCTGCAGAGGAGACGTCAACAGAATTGTCGTAATGGAAAACAACACAAAGGCTCCAAAGCAATGTTGTTTATCATCTTGAAGCCGTATGTTTTCGAATACTTGTAGTGCCTTTTAAATTAAAAGGAACGATTAAAAGATTAAAAAAAGTTTGCAAATAAATAAACCTGCAGAAATGAGCACTGAGCACCATGTTGCTAAAGAGTCTATTATTAGCAGCTGTTCTCCAAAAACAAATGCCACCTAATCCATTTTCCTAACATCGTTTGTCCCTCAACTACGCGCTCTCATCAGCATTCCTCTCATTATTTGGAAGACCTTCTGTGTGAACCTTCATTCTTCTGCCTTGTTGTTTATGAAGAGATGAACATCTTTTCACAGCTAAAATTTTAGGAAGAATGGCACTATGCTGTCAAAAACACTGAAAACCTGGGCAGTTTTCATTCACACAACGCTTCATAACAGCACACCTGCAAATCACAGCAAATTACTGTGGATGAGAAGTTGGAGAAAATGGATGGAGAACGGGCAGAACAAGAGAGTGGAAGAGACTAGATGGCTATTTCAAGAAGTGAGTGTCTGGAATGCCAGCTGCTTACTCCCCCACGCACCCCTCTCTGCGTATCTCTCTCTCTCTTTCCTATCTTTGAGTCTTTGTCAGAGTCCCTTTCTCACCCTCAAGCCCTCATCACACAAAACTTTTCCGACCACTGAGCCCCTCTCTCTCATACGATAAATATAGACCGCTGTCGTCCTACAATTAACACACACACACATCTACGCACAGAGCCACTCAGTGGGTAGGTAAAACTCACAACCTAGACCCACTATATAAAAGACAGTCAGGCAGACAATACCCACAGACTGCAGCTAATAGAAACTGTGAGAGGGGTTTGGTTCCCAGCAACACTTGAGAGAGGATTTGCATAGTGTTGTGAATAAGGAAAGGCACAAAACTGCTCCATTTGTAGCCTTTTGGGCTGATCTTATTATTTAAAACTCTGACTGGACATCGATTTAAGACAACAAATCCCTCTAATGAGCGTGACAAACTCTTCTGCTTATCGATCGGAGCGCAGTTACCACCAGGCTTCCTCATCATCTACAACAAACCCATACATGGAGAAAAGCCGGGGACTGTTTGCTGAGGACTTTGGGTCTTTCATGTGTCCAAAAGATGCTTTGGGATTTCCAAGTGAGTTTTTAAACCTGAAAGTTCTTTATGGATTTCTGTAGTGAAGTGTTTTTAAATACATAACTTTTACTTATTAAACACATTCTTTGGTTTCTCCACCAAAAACAAACAAACAAAAATATTCTTAAATTAAAACATTAAGTATCAATCCACTGTTTGCTTTTATACAGAATTGTTTTAAATCAAATTAAAAATAAATGTATTTACTATGAATTTTTTTCTACTATTATTTTACTTTAACCCTGTAACTGTCTGACAGAGGGCAGACAGTTACAATGCCAAATGTGTGAAAGGATTTATTTATGGTAGAATATAAATTGTACTAATGACTTCAAGACTAAATGAGGCATTTGACAATTTGTGTACATGTGGTATTAGCTTATGTATCTTTGTGGTTTGTGTATGTGAACGCAGATGTCTTTTCTCACAGCTGCGTCCAGACATGTGTAAAAGTATGTGTTTAAATACAACAGATTGTTTTAATGTGCTGACTGGTATTGTCAGTGCTTTACACAAGGGCATCTGGGGGGCAAAGAAGGGTGAGAATTTTTGGCCCAGAGCCAAGCTGTGACTCCACTGTGGGGGAATGACTCAAGTGACGGTGCTCCAGAGATATCTGCTGCTCACTGACAGTGATATATGAATGTGAAGTGTGGTCTGAGTTTCATCAAATTCTCATGTCTCTAGTGTGGTATATTAATGCATAGGAATGTCCATTTGCAATATAGTGACAGTTGTGAGTACACACTTAAAGCTGATTTAATTGAGTATGTTATGCTTAGTCACATGCACACACACACACACACACACACACATATATATTCACATATTGTATGTAACAGTGTGACGTTTTAAGCCTGGCTTATAATAACAATATTTTTTGGTACAATATTAATTTATTTACATACTTTGCTGTTTACTTTGCAGAGCTATTAAATAATCATTGGTGACGTACAGAATCATTTTCTTGTACTGTAAATTACACCACATTGCAGTTACGTTTTAATGTGGGAGAGGCTATAAAAACGTTGCTTCAGATTTGGTTGGTAATATTGTCATATTTTTTTATTTTTCCAGCAAAAATTAGCTTGAGGTCAAACAATAATTAGCAGTCAGTCTGCAGTACTGATGCCCCTTGTTAAAGACCCCAATATAGAGTGATTAAATTTAGCATGAGGTTGTTGCTGAGAGCGTCTGATGAAAATTTTCCAGTAGAGCTTCAAATTTGTTGCTCACACTTTTATAGTCCCAATTTGATCAGATATTACCATGTATTTTCTTATATATTGTTTTAGACAGAACAGGGACAGCTGGAAACATCAAGACACTGGGAGACACGTATCAGTTCACAGTGGATGTCCGAGACTTCTCTCCTGAGGATGTGATAGTCACCACTTCCAATAATCAGATTGAAGTTCATGCAGAAAAGGTAAACATGCCATTTTTGACTTCCTACGTCCAACTGAATCTTCAGAATATATGACGCATTCCCTTATGTCTGTATTTTATTCAACAGCTTGCTACTGACGGCACAGTGATGAACACGTTTACCCATAAATGCCAGCTACCAGAGGATGTGGATCCCACCTCAGTGAAGTCATGTTTAGGGGCTGATGGGACTCTCACTATAAAAGCACAGAGAAACCCCGCAAAACTGGAACATGCACAAACGTTCCGCACAGAGATCAAAATTTAGATCTTTCTCCTTCTGTTGTATGTAAACTCCAGTTTTCTTATGATAACCAACCTTTGATAGCTGCTTAGTCTTGCTTTGTCATTCCTACATGACCTCCTTGTATTTCTTATCAGGCTAGATGAATTTAATTTAATCATGTTGCATGTATGCAAAACATTGAAGACAGATACACTCAATTTGCCAGCACAGTGCCTTATAAATATAAACAGGATAAAAACATCAAAGACCAATCAAATAAATATTAATAATGAATTATTATTATTATTAACAATGAAAATTAATTTAAAAATAAATGATCAAATTTAAATAATTATCAAATTCTACATATTTCTTGGTTACAAAAGTGACAGTGTTTTAAAATAAATAACACAAGAATGTTAGGAACTGACAGTCTCAGTCATTATTCAGTGATTCAGTTCATTTTATTGTACAGAAAAAATGCAAGTGAATGATGCAAGTGAATGATGATCAAGTCTTTCTAACATTAACCTATTTTATTGTACTAAAAATGTTATCAAGTTACATTTTTTAATGTAATTCTGTATTGTGTGTGATTATAAACATTAATTTAAAATAAAGTCAACACATCTGATTCTGAAACTGGTATCTTGATGAATATTTGATATATTTTAAGCTTGTGACTCAGTGGTTAGTCAATGGTGTCTGCTTCCAGTATTTTGGACATCATGATAAAATAACAGGTACTCTATGTGCTTTTGAGTACTTGTTCTATGAATAGACTCTGCTGTCATTATTCAGTCTTATCATCTACTATTTTTGTGCTTTATTTTATCAGCCTGCCACCATGCTGTACCAGATACACATGAATGCTAATCAGCGCTTGTTGTACATACTGAGACAAAGTATCTTAGTGATTTATTTTGCTTGCATTAAGCTAACAGATTGCATAGGCAATTATAGTCATTTCTATCATATACTGCTAATGAAACCAAACCCCTTCTGAAAATCACATCTCCATTCAGATGGATGTAATGGCACTCTTAAAAACTTATGTTAAAAAATAGGGGCATGGATTTCAGTAGATTTCAGAATGTATATAATATTGAATATTCTGGAAGGAAACGTATCTATGTTGACAAACATTAACATGTGTTAACTGAAATACAGCTAACCTAATACTTAGTATTAAACTTAGAAAGCCTGTCTGTTTTGCCCAAAGCTAGTTATGGTTCACTGGCCGTTTAGTTAATGGATGAAAATGTTTGCCACAGGTTTACACATATAAATAAGGCATTTTACAAGTGGTGTGGTCTGAATGCGAAGTGACCTAAATTCATACAACATTTTTTTTATTTTAATACATTTTTATTGCACCAGAGGGTTCCGAGTATCATATGTGACCACAGCTCAAGCTCGCCGTCACGCGGTCGAGGCGTTTATAAACAAAACCCCTGCGCATGCGCAGTTATCGCACAACAGCAGCCATTCGGTCGGCCACTATCAATCGATTAGAGAGTGGAAGATGGCGGCGCGTCGAGGCTGAGCGTCGAGATCGATCACCGAAACACTCGATTGAAAGGATCAGTTGAAGTCTGCGAAAGCTCGAAAATCGCCCAATATACAAGGTACATAACCTAAAACACAACTCGATCGTTTAATTGTTGTTGGGGCCACTCTTCAGAATAGTCTCTAAACGAATGCGCTGAGGAAATAAGTAAAGAAGAGGCAGGTTTTCAGCCCGCCTATGTCAGCGCCATCTTGCTCCAGCAGGGCCAGGCACGCTGAATTAATCCCGGAGCAGAGAGAAGAGAGAGAGGGTTCATAATCAATCCACAACATCGTCAAACACATTCTTGATAGGGAACGATATAGTGGCTCGCCAAACCACGGGACAATTTTACCGCCGTGACTCTACCAGTCATCATTGTGATCAACTTGACTTAGGCTGTTGGAAACAGAGAGACATTGAATGCAGGACTAAATGTCCCGAGCGACTTACAGAGTCGTATCAGTATCACACAGAAATAAACCCTGGCTATTGCATAATGATAATGTTTGTTAAAATAAGTGAAGTCTGCCGGGTGGTTCATGTCTGGCAGGACACACGCAATGAATCATAACGAGACTGCACCACACAGGACTGAATTTGTATAGTAGATTACATAACTGTAGGAATAAACAGACAAGTTTGTTGAGAAAAGTGTAACCCCACTAACTATTGACTATTAGTAGGGATGCCATACGTTTTTAATATGGATTATGCAAGTTTGCAGCAGTTTGTCAAAGTTTTACATGTATTACAACAAATAAGAAAACATTAAGTTTAACAGCTGTAACAGCAATTAATAAAAATAACATACTTATTTTGTACTCTTTCTTTAAGACCTACAATCCACAGCAATCATGGACTTTCCTTGGCATAGTGGAAAAGTCCTTGAGCAACTGAATGAACAGCGTCAGCTGGGGCTTCTGTGTGACTGTACCTTTGTGGTGGATGGAGTCGACTTCAAAGCCCACAAGGCGGTGTTGGCAGCATGTAGTGCTTACTTTCGCACTCTGTTTTTGGACCAGAAAGATGTTGTTCATCTTGATATCAGCAATGCTGCCGGTAGGGTTGTGTTTTTGTGTGGAGAGCTTTATTGCATTTGGGCTTGTGTGTATTATTTTAAATTACATTTGATTCCTTGTTACAGGTCTTGAGCAAGTTCTTGAGTTCATGTACACGGCAAAGCTGAACTTGAACCCTCAGAATGTGGAAGACGTCCTTGCTGTTGCTACTTTCCTTCAAATGCAGGAAATTGTTAATGCTTGTTCAGCTTTTCAGTCCTTGGCTGTTCCTCTATCATCCAAGCCTGGTCAGTTTTGAGTTCACATTTTAGTGTGAAAATGAAAGAACATGTTGTTATTCTGTATCTCATGGCTGTTCTTCCCTATTTGTGGTTACACAGTGGTATTAACAGAACCTGTGGAGGAACCACAAAGATCTGTAAGAAAACCAGAGGATTCACCTTCTCAGGAGGAGCAGGTGGTGTCTCAGAATTTGATACCTGAAGTGACAGAAACTCACCCACCATTGGAGACAACAGAAACCCAGGAGAGCTCATGTAGCCCAGCTGAGAAGCAAGGCACAAAGGCTCAGAGAGCTGTCAGCAAAGGAAGTGGGGTGTCTAAGCTCACCAGACAAAAGAAAGCTGGTGTCTCAGACTCCAAGATAGAAACAAAAGAACAGAGAGCCACAGAAGACATTCCACAACATCAAGATGACCCTACTGATACAGACTACACTCCCAGTCAGTGTTTCCTTTCTTTAAACAGTGCCTTTGCTATTGTTTATTATTTCACAATACCTGTGTGACGTTATACTGCTTTTACAGAGCCTCAGAGGGCGGCAGCAAAACGTTCGTATGTTAGCACAAGAAGAAGCAAATCAAAATATGCAACTGTTCACTCGCCCACACAAGGTTAACACCAGCCTTATATAACACTGGTCTAAATTAACATCACATCTTAATGCTTTTATAACTGATAACATGTTTTTACAGTCAATGAAAGTGAGGAAAGTGTGTCAAAGGATGAGGGTGTTAAGAGCATTGCAGAGGAAGATGATGGAGGGGACGAAGAAGAAGAGGAAGATGAAGAGGTGGAGGAGGAGGAAGAAGATGAAGAGCTGATGGAGACAGAGGATGGAGAAATGTCTGATTCAGAGGGGAAGAACCTGAAGTCTGGTTCTGCGGCTGAGCGCAGTGAGTCCAGAGCTTATGGCTCTGTCACACACAAATGTGAGGTAAGCGATTCTTCCTAAAACTTCATGAGCATCCAACTGAGATACTTTTTAAGCAGTAATGACGTTTTCATGAATGCTATGTACTTGTTTTCAGTCTAATCTCACTCCATTAAAAAGTCATTTACCACTTTTTAGTTATTTTGTAGCTTTAGTGTTTAGGTCAAAAGATTTTAAGATCACAAGAAACAATAATTAAATCAAATGCATTCTAACTTTGCATTGATAGTGTTTAAATTGTGCAGAGTGGATGTAATAGCTTGTTTAATTATTATTATTATGGTCTGAATTTTCTATATTTACTCCTATACTAGGTTCAAATTCAAATGTCTCTTCTTTTAGATTATCCAATTGCATCCTGTTTATTGTAATGATCTGATTGTTTCAGGACTGTGGAAAGAAGTTCACACACACAGGAAACTTTAAACGTCACATGCGCATTCACACTGGTGAGAAGCCATTTAGCTGCAGAGATTGTAACAAAGCCTTCTCAGACCCAGCAGCCTGCAAAGCACACGAGAAAACACACAGGTGAGTCTTATATTCATTCAGTCCTTCTCTGAGGTAAACCACGATGTGAATTTCTGACGTGTTCCTGCCAACCTCTGCATCTCCAGTCCTCTGAAGCCATACTGCTGTTCTACATGTGGAAAGAGCTACCGGCAGATCAGTCTGCTGAACCTGCACAGGAAGCGGCACACGGGCGAGGCGCGGTACAGCTGCGAGGACTGCGGAAAGCTCTTCACAACTTCAGGAAACCTGAAGCGGCATCAGCTGGTGCACAGTGGAGAGAAACCCTACCACTGTGACTACTGCGAGCGGGCGTTTTCTGACCCCACCGCCAAGATGCGACACCTAGAGACCCACGACACAGACAAGGGTCACAAGTGTCCACACTGTGACAAGAAATTCAACCAGGTGAGGAATCAGTTTAAAGGAGCAGAAAAAGTAGGAAATAAACTACATTTTTGAATAAACTACCAGTAGTTCATTAAAAAATGAATCATTTATTCCTCTTAATGTCATTCCAAACTGGTATGTTTTTGTTGTTTATCTGTTATTAAACCAGAATGATTAGTGAAGTTAAATATGTTAATTAAATATGATAAAAAATGTTAATTAAATATGTTGATTTGATCCTTTTTAGGTGGGAAACCTGAAAGCCCACCTCAAGATTCACATAGCAGATGGGCCACTCAAGTGTAAAGAGTGTGGGAAACAGTTCACCACCTCAGGTGAGATTTTTTTATGCTAAGGCCGGCTGATAAGGCCACTTTTGCAGCACCATATATACATGTGAAGAAGTTGTAACATTTGCCTCTATTGTATGCAGGCAACCTAAAAAGACATCTGCGTGTGCACAGCGGTGAAAAGCCGTTTATCTGTATGCATTGCCAGAGAGCGTTTGCTGATCCCGGGGCCTTACAGAGACATGTGCGAATCCACACAGGTACACAGTGCAGTTTTATCTGCATTGCTTTAAACATTCATGTGTGCAGTTGGTTTGATTTTAGCGTGGCTTCTTGTTTCAGGGGAAAAGCCTTGCTTGTGCATGATTTGTGGAAAAGGTTTTACACAGGCCAGTTCGCTCATTGCTCATGTACGTCAACACACTGGGGAGAAACCGTATGTGTGTGACCGCTGTGGCAAAAGGTAACTAAGATGATGCACAAATAATTTACTCACGTTTAACGGCACCTTTCGATGAAATAATTTCGGTAACCGTCATGCCCCAAAGGTTCGTCCAGTCCAGCCAGCTTGCCAATCACATCCGTCACCATGACAACATCCGTCCGCACGTATGCCATACCTGCAACAAAGCATTTGTCAATGTGGGAGATCTTTCAAAGCACATCATTATTCACACAGGTAGACAGACATGACAAGACAGAACAACAGCTTTAATATTTCAGCTCTTGTATTATGTATTTACCTGTCCTGTCACTAATTGCTTCCTGCCCGAAGGGGAGAAACCTTTTCTGTGTGATAAATGTGGGCGAGGATTCAATCGCGTGGATAATCTCCGTTCCCATGTGAAGACGGTTCACCAGGGGAAGGCGGGCATGAAGAGACTGGTGGTGTCTGAGGACGACGGGGATGAAAAGCTTTTGACTGATTCCACCCCGAGCTCAGAACTGGACAGTAACGAAATCAACATTGTAACCGTGACAACCGATGACATCATGACTCTGGCCACAGAGGCTCTGGCCGCTAGTGCTGTAGCACAGCTGACAGGTGATAAAGCATACAGAGTGGGATTAAGGGCGAACACGAGTGAGAAAGGGATTGTGGGTAAACTGATTTAAAATGGATCATGGATGGATTCCTTTTTGAGTTCCAACATAGTGCCTCAAAAGTGGTGTTTTATCAATGTGTTAAATGTGTGCTAATAAAAAGCCATAAAGATTTTGACCCAATTTATTGGTCACCTGACATTTTATGTTGTACTTGACCCCTAGTGGTGCCAGTGGCAACCTCGGTATCTGCAGATGAAACAGAGGCGCTGAAAGCGGAGATAACAAAGGCAGTGGAGAAAGTGCAGGAGGCTGGTAAGTCAGAGCCTATGAGAAGGGCAGAAGTAACAGCAGGATGTGATATAATTCTGTGTTGTGCCAAATCACCATGTTAACAGCAAAACTCTTCCTGCAGATCCCAACACTCAGATCTTGTATGCATGCGACTCTTGTGGTGAGAAGTTCTTAGATGCTAGCTCTCTCGCCCAGCATGTGCGCATTCACACTGCCCAGGCCCTGGTCATGTTTCAGGCCGACTCTGACTTCTACCAGCAATACACAAGTGACGGCACATGGCAAACCACAGAACAGGTTATCCAAGGGGGAGAGCTCTTGTTCCGGACCCGGGAAGAGGACGGTGAGGAAAGTGAGGGGGCTATAGCCCAGACTGAATCTCAAATCGAGGTGGCAGATGAGAAGACCAACACACAGGTGGAGACAGAAGAAGAAAAGGTGGATCCTGAAAACCAGGAACAGTGAGAAGGTCTAAGCTGACTAAACCCAACCAGTCAAAGGGATGTAGAGATCCACATGGAGTTTGGATGACCACAAAGCTTATAACATTGTTAAAGCAACAACAGAAATGTGATAACTTCCTTTAAAGGGTTAGTTAAATAACATTGTAAGATAGATATATTTGAAAGTTATAGATTGATTTAGAAAATAGCTCACACAATGTTGTACTGATTTTGTTAAGAAAGAGATATTGTCATTAAATATGATCAAAACAAACTTAATTTGTAATACTGCTTTAAAGACTGGACTTTGCTGTATATTTCCCCTTCCAGATCTTGTATTCACACTCTTGTAGATCATTGTATGTTATTAAGGTCAGTTAAAATTATGGTCCAACAGCTTTCAGCTTGATAAACTTTTATTTATTGATTTAGTTTTCTTTGAGTTTAAGCATTTTCGGAAAGGGGATTTGCCTGAATTGCCTGAAACTGTTTGGATATAAAAATGCTGATTTTAACTGTATGTTTTTTGTAACAGGGACAGATTACATCAAATCTTAAAGGTAAATGCTACATTTACTTTTACATAAGAGTGTAACATGCATCATTTCTGATCAGTGGGCCTTATGAAACACATATTTAAAATGGTTTACATATGATTCACAGTTATTTTATGCTTGTGACTAAAACCATATTTCTTCTGAAGGACTATCAAATGATTTCTGACCAATCCCTGAAAGGTTTGTTTTTCATTGTTACAGCTGTATTTAAATTCTTCATGCACATTTCTATTGTAGGTTTGTAAATATCATTGTTTGCAAACAGGCTGTTTTGTAATCATTCTCTTGGCGACAATTGGATATTGTTTAACAATGAGACACAATATCTACCTTTAAAATTAAGCAATTCCACATTCTGATCTGTAACAACACTTAAACTTTGCATTGTAATTGTTTGTTAATAAACTGATATATTTTGGCTGATAGTTAAGTTATAATACCAGCTGGGAATAAATAAGCATTCCGTACCAATGCTAGGAAAGAAATTTAATGGTTGTTTACCACAATTTAATGTTAGTAGAAGCTGTTTGTGTAAACACTGAGACTGGGATGAAAGCTATAAGAATCCAATCAGGTTTGAAACAGCACCTTTTGAACCACATAAAAAGGCTGTTTGTTGGAAACTTGTTAACATTAAGAGGCAGCAGAGAGGGTTGCTTTGTTGTTTGAAAATGCTTGTTATGTTCAGTAATGGGCTGCCATTGCAGTAATTGCAGTCCACACCTCACAGTGTTGTTATAAATTGCCAGATAATTAATAAGTTAAGATTCGTTTCGATTTGGGTGCAATTGCAGTATTATAAATTCCTGCAGAGAAATAATGAAAATATAAATGAAAAGCATATATGGATTATGATCATTTAAATATTTATGCTACTTCTGTTTGTACATTAAACAAAAACGTGGTAGTCTAAACATTAGTAGTAGGTATGTAAAATCAAGCATACAAGTTTTAAGTATATCTTTCAACACAACACAAGCATTTTCAATAGTGTTAGACATATATCTACTATACCACCATGACAATGGCCAATGCACAAAGCTAAATCTATAAGAAATGTACTGCGACTTGTGTGGAAGACGTAAACTTGTTTGCGCAAAGCCGTCTCTGATAAGTCTTGGGATAAATGGGAATTCTGGGAATGAGAATGAGCACGTCAATAATCAATAACAAAATGTATGTTTAATTCCTCATCGGAGCACAATTGTGTTGCACTGACCCCTGCTGATCGTAAATATGTAAAACACTGGGTAGAAAATGCATTACCCACATTGCAGCTACAGTAGATACATTCTTGAGTGGTTTTATTCAAAGGTTATTCATTTTTGTAATACTGACAAATCGCATATATCAAGTATATGGATTACATATTTTTCTGGATTGTTGGATTATTTAGCGAAAACCTAATGTTAATGTGGATTAACATTAATCTGCATTGCGTTTTGTTTAATATCCTGCACGTATTTCTATGTGCGGACAATGACTTTAATTCATTTTGTAATAGTTTACGGATATGCAGCGTTTCATCACGATATGTATTATTTCGTACACCGACGTCATTCCATGAGGCAGCACGCTATTGGCTGCAGCTCTGGTTCAGAGTTCACACCGCGTTAACGCTGACGTTGTCCAAAGGAGGAAAATGGCGAAGGGTTGCTTGTCAGTGAATGATAATATGACATTATCCTCCAAAAAACGAGGCGCTGCAATGGTGCCTTCACTGCCTGGCTCCTTCTCCAAGGGCGCTGTTTTTGTTTTGTCCGTGGCGCTGATGCTGCAGGCAGTTTTAGGAGACGGAAAGACTCTCGTTTTGCTAGACAATCCCAACATCAGAGACACTCATTCAATCTTCTTCCGCAGTTTAGCAGGTGAGTTGCAAATCATCTAATACGGCTGCATTACTTACGATCGCATTTTATGCATTGAAAGTGAAAATGTTTTATCTCAATGCCGGTTTTAACCCATTTAACATTTATAGTGCAGTAGTATGAATGTTGTTTCTTAGTTTAGGTTTTGATCTTGACTGAGGAAGTATACCAACCTGCTTTTAAATAGCATTGCATGTTTTGTCTGTAGTAACTATGATTACGTAATTGTTCTCAGATCGTGGGTTCGACCTTACATTCAAAACCGCCGATGATGCTGGTCTTTCTCTAATCAAATATGGCCAGTTCCTGTATGACCATCTTATCATCTTCTCTCCATCTGTGGAAGGTGAGCCAGTTACAGTAACATACTGTTTTGCCTTTAACTGTGTATGCATATTTACTTCTATATAGCCTCAACTATATCTACTTCCTACAGATTTTGGGGGCAACATCAATGTTGAGACCATTACAGCCTTCATAGATGGTGGAGGAAACGTTCTTGTTGCTGCCAGCTCTAATATTGGTGAGCTTCTAATTATTGTTTGACACAAACATACACATTGGATTGTAGCTAGTAATGGTAATTCTTTATCTAGGTGACCCATTGAGGGAGCTAGGCAGTGAATGTGGCATTGAATTCGATGAGGAGAAAACTGCTGTCATTGACCACCATAACTATGATGTTTCTGATCCAGGAGAGGTCAGTAAAATAGAAAGCAACTATTTACTGTATAGTTTATTTCAACATTATATATTGTTACACAAAAAATGTTCTTGTTTGCAGAGTTGTTGTATGTTTTAAAAAGTTTTTGCAATGTGTGTTTTTTTTTTTTTTTTACAGCACACACTGATTGTTGCCGATCCAGATAATCTTCTTAAAGCCCCGACTATAGTTGGCAAGCCCACTGATAAACCAATCCTGTTCAAAGGTGTAGGGTAAGTCGTTACTAAACATATGCCATAGCTGTTTCTCAAATGCCACTTCCATCCATTATCCATCCTAAAATCCATCCAATTGGTTCTCTTCTTCAGTATGGTGGCTGACCCAGACAACTCTCTGGTGCTGGACATTCTGACAGGCTCCTCCACCTCTTACTCCTACTTCCCTGATCGTCCTATCACACAGGTATATGAGTGCATACAAGTGCTGCTTGGACTTGTTTCGTTTTTTGCCCTGATTCATTTGACCATGGCATCAGACCATAGTATCCCAATGTATCTCAACATCCTTTGTGTTTCCCAGTATCCCCATGCAGTTGGGAAGAACACTCTCCTGATAGCCGGTCTCCAGGCGAGAAACAACGCACGTGTGGTTTTCAGCGGGTCGCTGCACTTTTTTAGTGACGCTTTCTTCAACTCGCCTGTGCAGAAGGCTGCCCCTGGCTCAAAGAGGTCTGTTTTAGTACTGTATATACAGCCATTGAAACATTGTTTCTGCATTGTGTATTGCTGTTCTAAGTGGTAAAAAAATAGTACAAGCAAGCTAACAATGTACAACTAACTTGTTTCTCTTTTTAGATATGAACAGACTGGTAACCTGGAGCTGGCCGACGCTCTATCACGCTGGGTGTTTAAAGAGGCGGGTGTGCTCAGGGTTGGGGCTGTTACCCATCATCCAGTTGGGGAGAGCATGCCCCCTGCTGCCTACACCATCACTGACCTTGTGGTAAGACATTTACATTTATGCATTTAGGAGACACTCTTATCCAAAGAAACGTAGAGCGGATTTAAGCCTGTTAAATTCCATTTAGTTGCTGTGTTTTCCATTTAGTTGCTTAAACCTGTGCTTTAACTGAGCTACAGGAACATAACATAGCGTATTGTTTTGATAAAACCAGTTACTTAGACATAATATATTATACATAATACATAATAAGACATAACATAATATATCTAATAACATGTTTTATTAATACTAACTGAACTGTCCCTACAGGAATACAGTATTGTGATTGAGATGCTCTCTGGTGGCAAGTGGGTACCGTTTGATGGTGATGATATTCAGCTGGAATTTGTCCGAATTGATCCATTTGTTAGAACATATCTCAAGAAGAATGGTGTGTTTATACTACAGTTCGGCCTTCAGTTCTTATTTGCAAGTATTTTAATGGTAGTTAACATTTACATGTCACTGTTGTTTGTTTAGGTGGAAAATACAGCGTACAATTCAAGCTGCCAGATGTCTATGGAGTATTTCAGTTTAAGGTTGACTACAACAGACTGGGCTACACACACCTGTACTCTTCAACCCAGGTGAGAATGACAATTGAGTATAGATCTTATATTCATGCTAATAAATATTAAAATGATCCAAGTTTTGGGAAAATATTTAGGAATAATTTTGTTACTCCACAGGTGTCTGTCCGGCCGTTGCAGCACACCCAGTATGAGCGATTCATTCCCTCAGCTTTTCCGTATTATGCCAGTGCCTTTTCCATGATGGCAGGACTCTTTGTCTTCAGTGTCGTCTTTCTACACATGAGAGAAAAAGAAAAGTCAGATTAAAATGAGTGTTACTGAAGAAAAGTGAAATGAGAAAAATGGAGGCTTCAGACCTCTGGCACACATCAGGATAAAAAGATCTGTGATGGTGATGTGGGCTTGAGTTGGATGGTGTGCCACTACAGCTTAAAACAACATTTGTGAATCATATAGTTTTGTTGGTTTCTACTGACCTTTTTTTAAGTGTGATCTATCAGGAAATAAATGTTTTTTCTAAGGAATGGGTTGCCATTTGGATTTAAATTTAGAAGGGCACATCTTCTATTTGTACAAAGGAAAACTGGATTGAGTTTTTTTTTAAATGGATGGTATAATACAACATGCACTGATGTATTGCTCTTACTATGAAAACATTGTTTTGACATCAGCAATTGTTTGTAGATGAGGAATGGGTGTTAAAATGTGGTTGAAACACCTGTCAGTAAAGTTTTGACATTCCACCACGTTTGTGTTCTTTGCTGTTACTCTCTGTGTGTAAGTTATTGAAACAAACAATATCAGTATTTAAGATTATCTACACTAAATCACTAACAAAATGATTGACTTGACCGTCAACATTTATTATTAATTGCCTTTCTTAACGCAAGCAGCCATAACAATGTTTCGCATAGGACTTTTATTATGAAAAAGACATTCCGTTTAAACGTTCCTGTAAAAACATTGTTTTAAACACAAAAATCTTTTAAATGTGTGCAATAATAATAATATAAATTACTGTTTATATAAAAAAGAAAGTATAGTCAAACCAAAATAAAAAGTTTAGGTTATCATGGCAGTCGCTCTGTCATCAAAACACCAGCCTGCGCTAAATTTAATCTGCAGTTGAAGAAAAGTTTCGAGAGGGGTTGGACTCGTTTTATCTCTTTGCTTCTGTTACTTTATGTTACTGACTAAAAGTGAAAGATTTAGTTGCAGGTTACGGGCAAACCGAGAAACTGTAGGTCATTTAATAATCGTTTAAAAGTTCGTACTTCGCCCAGCGCAGAAATAGAGGTTTATATGCTATTATAACCAGAGCAACTGGGTGTATATCAATCCCATGGGCCAGCATTATTGTTTTATCTGTGTTTTAGCCGCGTAGGCTAACAATTTAATTGCCATTAACTGTTGCGCCAAGAAACGTTTCAATTTCGTTATATTTTTTTGTATTGACGCAAATTTGTTTTTAGGTTAGTTAAATACTTTGGTAGCGATGTGTATTTCTGTACACAGCGGGCTGTGAACATGCCCGTGTTGTTTCGGGAGCGCGCATCAGCTGACATCCGCAGAGAGAGTGGAGCAACATGGATCAACTGAAAGTCAAAGACAGGATCCTCGAGAACATCTCTCTCTCCGTTAAGAAGGTAAGAAATCTTTATATATCCAACGAGGACATATTTCGAGTTACCAGAGGGTAAAACACGAATGTTAGTGTGAGAGTTTTGCGGCTAACGCTATCAAAACAGTCGGGCCTCCCCCTTGCAGTGTAAGACAAGCGCCTTGACACCTTGAGCAAATCGTTGAGTGTTGCTTCATAACTGAGTGTTTAACAAACATCATGCTAGGAGGTTTCTTGTCTCGGCTCCACGTTAAGTCTACAGTTTATATTCGCAACGTATTTATTATATTTATTTGTGGGACATTAACGTGATGAAGTCATTCTGGGTCAAGTAAACAGTTTACTGCATGTGTATCCTTGAATAATACGATAACACGACACCCCTGTAAACAAGTGGTGTGATCAAATGAGGTTTTATTATTTGGGCAAACAAGGTTTGGTATCCAAATTTTGTGCCATGCCAGGTCGTTCTGTCTCCGTGTGGTCTTTGTTGTGTTTTATTAACGTGTTTGTGTGTATTTGCGGTCTGAAATAGCAATATACATGTTTGTTATTTATCTCTTTATCGACAAACTTCAAACAGTATGTGTTTTATGCAGAACATCAATAGCTTGCACTATCGACCACGCTTTGGTTTGGATGTTTAGATTTAAGGTCAGGTGCACAGCATTAGTGTGTTTGTGATGCACGCGCCATAAACTTCCACTTTAGTGAATTGCAATGAAATCTTTGAAAGACATTTCTGACCCTTAATTTGTTGTTCTTCCAGATTGAAAACATCTGTTTGGAATGTCATGGCTGCCGCACTAAGAATTTACCATAACTACATTACTTAACTTGTGCCTGTAGTTGCAGAGTTACTTTGCCGCCTGTGAAGATGAGACACCAGCCATCAGAAACCACGATCGGGTTCTTCAGCGTTTGTGTGAACATCTGGATCATGCTCTTCTCTATGGGTTAGACGAACTACACTACAGATTCATTTTAATGAAACAATTTAAAATCCAAATTTGTAGACTAACTAGTCTTCTGTTTGGCTTAAAGGCTGCAGGACATCTCTTTGGGTTACTGGGTCCTCGTGTTACACTTCACACGACGAGAGGCTGTCCAACAGATTGATGAGTTGAAGCACATAGCCACCAATCTAGGCAGAAGTAAGGACCACTATTTGCCAGTCACAATGACTTTTTGTGATTTGATAGTTGTGTAACAGCAAAGCAAGCATGTTCATTGTCAGTGTAGTCCGTTGCATATATATTTAAATATTGGCCCTATTGTGGGTTTTATGGCAGTGAGAAACTTCATGGTCTTTGTTGCATGCAGCTTAATATGATTGTGATTTGTTCTGCAGGTCGTGCCTGGCTGTACTTGGCACTCAGTGAAAGTTCTTTAGAAAGCTACCTCCGTCTGTTCCAAGAAAATCAAGGACTGCTGCATAAATACTATTACAAGTGAGTGATTATAGGGTTCCCACAGGTACAGTGATAGAGCATGGGGCTTGCAGCACCAGAGTCAAGGGTTCGATTCCCAGACTCAAAAAAATGTATACCTGTATACCCATTACACACACTGCTGTTTAAATTAAAGCATGTGCCAGATCTTATAGTGGAATAATGTTACTGTTTTTTGGTTGATCTAGATCTTTAGGCACTCATTTGATTATTATGTAATTTGTGAAAGTGCTTTTCCTTTACAGGAATGCATTGGTTTGCAGTCACGATCATCTGACTCTGTTCCTTACGCTTGTCTCTGGGCTGGAATTCATTCGATTTGACCTGGAACTGGTATGACTGTGCATCGATCTGTCCTCTAGAATTACTCCCTAGCTCCCATCTGGACTTGTAGAACCTGATATAAAAGAACTCAATTGTAAAGTGTAGAAGTGACATCATTTTTTACTACACTGTATAAGTATACAACTTAGATTTAATTGATGTAAATACACTGGAATGTTCTGGAACAGTTACAGGTTGATATTTCTGTAGTGTAATGTTGCATTTTTGTTTGGCCAGGATGTGCCATACCTGGATGTTGCTCCTTACATGCCAGAATACTACAAGCCTCAGAATCTGCTGGATTTTGAGGAGAGGTTGCCAAGCTCCGATAGTCTGTCTCTACACTCCTTCACTTCTCTAACCTCCACTAACCTCGAGTGGGACGATAGTGCCATCGCCCCGTCCAGTGAAGGTAAACTGACCCAGTTCAGGTCTCTCTGCTTCTCCATCTGTCAGTTTCTACCAACTGTCTTTCTCACTTTCTGATATTGTCGTTTGCTTTTCTGTTTTGTTTTTCTGATAGCAAATTATCATATTTGATAGTATTGTACCATTATGGTATGTTTTGGTGTGAACCAATGTTTTTTTTTCCCCAGTAAAACTGTTATTAGCATGTTTAAAAGATTGAGAAGTAAACTTGCATAGGATTTGTATATAGAGAGTGGCTTGAATTGTTTCTTACCCAGTTAGCAATTATGGCAAGTAAGGAGTCAGGAATTAGCAACATAAATCTAACAAAATTTAGCAAGGTGTATAAAAAATGGGCCAAATTAAAACCTAATTCAAGTGTATATGTGTCTCGTTAGCATATTTTAATGTTTTTACTAGAACTTTATTTCCACATGGTCACACATTATTGCTTTCTTTCATTCGTTCCATTCAGATGCACCACAGCCCACAATGTCACAATGTTTCTTTCAGTTGTGGCTTTTAGTTCCTCATATTTCAAGTTTCACATTTAATATTTATTACCAATTGTTCTTTTACTTTCATCTTTTATTTTCTTCATCATTATTTCCTGACTACTGATGAGTCTTATTTCTCCTTTTTTAGATTATGATTTTGGTGACATCTTCCCTGTGTTGCAGTCATTGCCAAGTGCAGACTGGGAAGGTGGGGCACGGTTATTTCCCCCCTCCCCAATCTAACACTCACCCCCACCCCACCCATTCCTTTGAACCCACTAACGCATGTTTGTTTTATTTGGTGCATGTTTGTTTCATGCCCATAAGTTGTTGAAGTCATTGTGTTCGTGATCCGGAGGTCATGGATGGGTTACTGGCGTAGACTTACTAGCAGTTGACGCTCTTGGTCTTGATTGGACTAAACAGAACCCAGCCCTCTGCTGCTGGGGGTTTGTACGGGATAATCTGAAATTAAACCAAAAAAATGCTGAAACTCGCTGTCTTTTGTCGGCTTCTATTTCCTGCTTTTGGCACCTGTGCTCATTTTGCAGCTGGTGTGCATGTTTGTTGCCTGTTTTAACCAAAAACTCCCCACAGCTTTTATATCAAATGCAGTACGAAATAACAACAGTAACAATATCTGGCTGTTAAATACAATATAAATGTAAATACGGTTAAGTGTTGCATTTAGTTTGTTACGCTGGTTGATATGGCAGAAGCTGGCATGCAGCTCTTTGGATTGAGCATCAGTAACAACAGTTTGTTTTTCCTGTGTTCCTACTTTTTTATGAACTGGAACATTAAAGCTGTTAATGGACAGATCAAAAGCAAAGGTGTGAGATTTATAATCTCAAGCTTTTGAGTTTTCCTTCCTGTCTTGTATGTTTGAGATGTTGTCTTCCTCTTTTTCTGACAGAAGGAGACTTAACTGATCCAGTCAGTGGGCCCCGTTCATTAGGGTCGGACCCTCAAACGGTTGTCAGTGACTGTGTGGTGGTGAGGGGTTCTGCGGGCACCATCAGGACCACGTCTCTTTCACGGAGCCCTAAGTTTCGACACAATCCCTTCAATGAGGACTCAGACACAAACACTTCAGCTGATGTCACCCCGGTGCACATGGCCAGCTGTCATGTTTCCTCAACAGCAGATGATGTTGAGAATGCCAGCACTGAGCTGGAGGTCATTAGGTAGGTCTTGATATGGTACTGCTGAAATATACATAATGAAAATTAAATGAAGGTTCTGTTCTGATTTTATTAACTCTTTATTGTGTTACATCAGGATGGCAAGACGCCGAAGAACTGGTAAGAAACGACGTGGCAGGGGTTCGACTGATTCCGTGAGCAGTGAGCATAACGCGGTCTCTCCAGATAGGCCTGACACTGAGGAATGTCTTCAGATTGTAGTTGAAAGGGACAACACAGAAGACAACCTTAATGTGGAAAGTTGGGGATCTCTGGAGGAAACAGATGGTCCTGGGTCAGAATCCATGAGGAACGGAAGAGAGGAACGAGAGGAAGAAGATCAGGAGGCTGGGCTGAGGCTCCCTGAGATGTCTGACACCTCTATGGACAGTGTGGGCCAACCCCTTCGTGATGTCATGGACAGGCTGAACGGTTCTCTAGATGGAGAGAGCTGGGAGCGACGTGAAGGTGACGAGGAAGGAGTAGGTGGAGTGGGCAGAGCTAGCGCTAGTTATGATGATACTAGCCCTGCTACCGGACCCCTTCATCAGCGGCCCTTTCGAGAGGACACGGGTGGAGACCCTCCGGACCCAAGCCCTGGTTTCTTGCAGGCCCCCATTCCACCTACTGACTTCTACTGCTTTACCTCCCAGAGTCCAGACCCTGTTGCCTCGTGTGGTGGCCACCATGACTTTGCAGGGAATAGTGAGCCGCAGGATGTTCCTGTTGGCCATGAAGATGAAAGAAAAGCAGAAGAACCAGCTGCAGGGCAGGATCCCTCCATCCACATAGACGAGTCGATTGAAGAGCAACACGGTATAGCAGAAGAGCTGGAAGAAGTTAACGACAATGCGATTCAGTGCTCCCATGCTGCAGAGTTTAAGTGAGGCCATAAACTATGGTTATCTTTTAATCAATTAGACCTCAACTTCGAAGCGATGAATCTAACCGAGTCTGTTTTTTGTTTGTTTGTGTACAGGGTAGATAACAATCACCTACTGCTCCTCATGATTCATGTTTTCAGGGAGAATGAAGAGCAACTGATCAAGGTGACCAGCAATTTTATTTATTACCATGGAAACGTTAATTTTATATGTGGTATGTGTGACATGGACTTTAAAAATTGGATGGACTTTTGGACACTGTATTACAGATGGTGAGGATGAGTACAGGCCACATGGAAGGAGATCTGCAGGCTCTTTATCTGCTGTTGACGGACTGTTACATTTACCTCCTGCGTAAAGGTCAGTGAACTCGTGAAATACAGAGGCATGGACACGGCCTCATTTGCATTGGTTGTGCTGATGTGTGCTATTGATTTTCAGGGGCTGCGGAGAAACCTTACAGTGTTGAAGAAGCTGTATCTTATAATGAACTGGACTACATCTCTGTGAGTAGATACAGTGACATTTGAGTCATCCGTTTACACACCGTATAGAGATAAGAGCTCCTGTTTTGTGGGTTAGGTGGGACTCCACCAGCAGACTGTGACTCTGGTCTGCACAAACAGAAGACGCCAGTTCCTGCTGGACACTGCAGACTCGTCTCTGACTGTGTGAGTTCCCCTTTTTTAAACCAGGAAATGTCCTCTTTTAACCAAGCAACGTCATTGAATTAGATCCCTGTGTTGGATTATTAAACACGACTAACTAGAGCCTCTTTCATGTTTTCTTTATGCTCTGCAGCTGGTTTCTGAGCGTGCTGAAGATGGCCTTTGAAAACGGCTGTAGAGAGAGTCCTTACCCTTCGGTTCTCACTGATGCTACCATGGAGAAACTCGCCCTCGCTAAGTTTGTGTGCCAGGAGACTCACTGTGAGGTAAATGGAGACGTTCCATCACACTGAATAATGCATGAGTCTGGCAGACAGTGGCTTGCTTTGATAATGTTTGCACTAGCTGTTAATGCTGATACACTGAGACACATGTCCATTTTGAGATAAGGTTTTGCTTTAGAAACATCAATAAAATGGCTTTTTGAGTCTAGAGTCAACATCATGCACCAGAAGGTCACACTGACTTTGTTTGTGCAGTTGTCTGAGGTCAGTATTTGCGTGTATTCTCTGGTACACTGGGAGGATCCCATGGATGTGTCCGTGGCATCACCCACATCTCCGTCCAGCTCCAGAGAATCCAAAAGCACTAAAGAAGGAGCACTGTTGTACCGGGCAGGAAGCACCTATCTGGGAAAAGAAGTGTGGAAGAGCTGTTACTTGGTGCTCAGGTGCGAAAGGTCCTTTATTTATTCTCTCTCATGTCATTCCAAATCTGTATGACGTTCTTGCTTCTGAAGAACACAAAAGAAGATATTGTGAAGTACATTGGAAACCAAATAAGAGTGGCACACATTGACTTCTATTGTATGGACACAAATCCACCGAGACATTTCTCAAAATATCTTCTTTTGCATTCCACAAAAGAAATGAAGTCATACAGGTTTGGAATGACAGGAGAGTAAGAAACTCATTTTTGGGCAAACTGTCAAACATTTAAACTCTGCAGTGTTTTAACAAGCTGTACTGAATCTTAATCTGCTTTGTATTTTTGCAGCAATGGCATCCTCTATCAGTATGCAGAGAGAACAGATGTTACCCCTTTGATGTCTGTTACCATGGGGTAAAGCCTCCTGTTATTGTTACAGTTTAGACTACACTCTAGCCAACTTAAACGGAGAGAGGGCTAGTTGTCACATGATTACTAGGGCCGTATCTCAGCAGTTATAAGTTAACAGATGTCAACAAATCTATGCAATAACTATGTTTGTACAAAAACTATGTACAAAAACAAATCTTTTTTTACAAAAAATATTTAGTAAAAAAGGGGACTGAAAAGTGTCCTTCCTATGTATTGTTTACATTGCTAAGGGCTTGTGAACTTCATGTGCGTGTTTGTCACAGAGGTGAGCACTGCGGAGGCTGCAGGCGCTCAAACAGCACAGAGAAGCCGCTCGCGTTTCAGGTGATTCTGAATGAGCGTCCTCCGCTAGAGCTGAGCGCCGAGAACGAACAGGAAATGGCTGACTGGATGCAGCTGCTCTGTCAGTCCGTCTCCAAAGGGGTGAGCAACCATCACACCAGTTGTTTTCACCAGTACATTCACCCTGAAGCTCTTCATTCATTTAAATTCATAAGCAATGAGAACAATCACTTTGCTTGGCAGTATGACTAATCGCACATGCCCAGATGTTTCAGTCATATTAATCGCACGCTGTTCTGTTTGAGCTGTTGCCGCGTGAGCCAAATGCGGGTGTGTGCTTATGAAACGCTTCCATAAGCGTCACATGACACTGACAATGTGTCGTTGTTCCTCATCAGTTCCAGACGTACCAACAATCTGTCTCCAGTCAGGCAGCAGTATTTGCATAATCAGAACTGCTCTCTCTAGAAGTTACCAGAATTTCCCAGCCAACTGTTTTTTTGTTTCCTGTTTCTCAGGTTATTCCTCAAGGAGCGACCCCTACTCCCTGTATCCCCTGCTGCCTCGTGCTCACAGACAGGAAGTTGCTCACGTGTCACCAGGACTGCCAGACCAGTTTTTTCCGGTCTCTGGGAGCAGCTGATCTGAACGATGTCACAGCTGTTTGCTTGGAGGAGGATAAAGAATATTGTGTCATTGTAAGACATCATGCAGATTGTGTTGTTTTAGATCTGTGTCAGCAGTTTGTTTGTTTCACATCTACAAAAGCAATTAGCGCTTATAGGGCGTTCCTCATATTTTCAGGAAATTCAGGCATGTCATTATGAATCATATCATGATGATCTTTATAGAAAACATCATCTGTTATGATTCACTAATTCACTTTTATGTGCCTGCTTGACCTTTTTTCAGGAGTTTGCGGAAGATCGCGCTCAGTTTCTTCCCTCCTGGGTTCTGTATTTTAGTGGACGTGATGAGAGAGACCGGCTGCTAGCAGAACTGGACCGGGCTTGGGCCGCTGTTTTCCAGGTTAAGAACATCACAGTTTGCTTCCGATTATAGAGCAGAATATCACATCAGAACCTGGTTTCATATTTTAAACAAGACTTGCACTGCTTTCATTCTGTTTATTGTTCTATATCCAAATGTATCTTGTGTCTGACAAAACTATTTGATGGTAAGAGAAGGCTTCAAATATGTCTGTCTGATACACAAGTACAATCAAATTGATCAATAATCATATACTGTATTTAATTCAGTTTATATAATAGAGTGCTAATTACTATAATGTGTGTGTTTGTTGGTGCAGGTGAGCCTAGCTCATAAGCCAGTGTTAGACCCATCGGTTCAGAAGCGCTGCAGGGAGGCCCTTGAGTTGATGAAGAATGCCTGGCAGAGGAGTGACAGCATACAAAGAGGCCGATCGGAGAGAGAGCCCTGGTGCTGATGATCTGTCAATCAAATACCGGATCGGACGAGACCCAATGGAAGAAGTCAGCTCACCAGCAACCTACTGTTTATGTAGGTACAATCAGACACTGTGAGCCCTTCAGTCCATATAAGGGAAATACAGACACCAGAGGTTCGAACTATGTGGTGTTTTATGATATTTAAATAAGGTGTGACCTCGTTTACACTTGCCTTGCACAAATATTTAAGGAGTTTTATGAAGCTTGCAATGGAAAGAAAATACACTAGATCTATAAGTTCTCTTCCATTACACACATGTAGAGTGTAAATACATAATAAGCATTAAAATCATAATTTTTCCATCGTATAAATTCGACTAAGGACAGAGAATGTACGTTTGTGTACAATATGCAAAAGTACTCCGTTTGAGCACTAGTGAAGGAGAGTTTTAAGTAAGTTTACTGCATTAATATATGGTAGCTGCTCGAATGATCACTGTTTTGAAGTATGGTTTGCATGGCAAAATACATTCAAAACATGGAGGCAGAAGTGGAAGGAGAAATTGATCAAGCTTTATTTAAAATATCTAATATCAAACATTACTAAACACTGATGGTACACTGAATGTACGGTACCAGCATGTAACAGCTGTTATATTGGACTGAAGTCATTCGCTTTTAGAAGCCAGTGGTCATAAATACTGTAATAGGGATCATGCAATTCTAATGTCCAGTAGTTATTAGGGCACATTTACGGTAACAAACGTGACCGAGGTTGCTTGCGGGAGAATTGCACAAAGTTATTTGGTTTTTGTTTTAAGTTTTTTAAAGTGTTTTTTTAACATTATTAAAATCGTTTTCGGTGAACTTTTATCTTGGCCTTTTAATTTGATGGAATGCAGTCAAACAGCTGTTTTAAGTCACCAAAAATTCCTGACACACTTTATTTGTCATATTACACGTAAAACAAAAATCTACTTTTCCATTATCATATTCACTGAGCCATTCCCTGTTTTTTGCTCAGCGGTTGATTCGGTGAAACACTGTAAGGTTTGTTTTAGGAATGTAGAGAGGTTTTAAAGATACAGATGAGAGTCGACTCAAGTGTGTGGATATTCTCACGGCTGTAACAAATAAAACGAGAACAATCTCAGGTATTCTGAAGTTTGTTCCAGTCGAGAGTGGTTTTAAAAATACATTGCTGGACAATGGTGGGATACAGCTGTCTGTTTGCAAGTTGAAGTGTTTTTCTTATCTTTTTTTAACTTTTATTTTGGTGTATGGTATGACTGAGTTACAAGGGGAGTGACTTACATTATAACAATCTAATGCCTCAGATACACTCATGCTGCATGTACTTTTTTCAAAGATCATAGTAATGTGATAACAAGTGTAAATTAAAACGACTTTTTTGTAAAATGGGAAAAGCATAAATGAATAAAAAATAGAAAAAATAGCTTCATTTGTGATATTTGTTGTCTATGTCACGATTGGGGTAATGCTTGGTGTGTGTGAATTGACAGAAGGCTTTTATCTTATCCAATTTCTGTGAAATTGTTACCAAACCAATAAAATCCCAATTCTAGGAGAAGACAATAACAATAATGGCAACTGAATGGATAAATCACATTAACAAACAATATCGGAGTGATACACGTACTAAAAACACAAAACCTGTTGGCGCCATCGCGTGGCAGACAAAGTAAACTACAAAGTAAACATTATTAAATACATTTATTTCGGTTTACTGCCTTTTGACATTTCACGAGAGATTTGCAGTGTTAAGATCCAGTGACAACAGGCAGGCAAGCATGTAAAAATATGTATGTAAAATAAAGTATGTAATTTCTCAGAGAACCATTGTGTTAATATAATAGAGAAATTCAGATTCTGTTAGGTTGAATCGCTTCCGTTATCATCATTTGTCTGGCGACTTCATTAAAGGATCAAATGGCCAATAGACAGATACTTAAATGCTCCTCCTCCTCCTCCTCCTCCTCCTCTCTCTGTGGTTGCTCAACCATCTCTCTCTCTCTCTCTCTCTCTCTCTCTCTCCGCACTGCCGCAGTAACATCACTTGGAAAGTGTGAAATATTAACGCAGCGCTGTGATTTGGGGGAGGGGTGATAAAACAAAAGCGAGCCAATGGCACATGTGGGGATTTGAATATTTTGGGCAGGTGAACCCTTCAGTTCAATTCATTGTTTAATTGTTTAATTGTTACAAACAAGCCCTTGACTTCACATTATTTGAGAAATACAAGTTATTTTTGGCTCGCAGCCAATGATGCAGCAGTTAATGACTGACCCAGATGTACCAACCAAAGAGCTAATGGCAGAATTTTATTGCTAAAGTGGAAATAATTATTGCAAGACCATGCAAATACAAATAATCGCAATGTAGCTGAAGTAACAGTGAGAGATTAAAGTACAGTATATATTACGGTGTATTCGCACCTCTGTGAGACCATGTTCAAACATAAAGGTAAAGCAATTCTTAAGTGGCTGTGTTAATATCCACTGCGACAGACTGAATCTCTTCAGTCTTTCAATTTAAAATTGGAATTCAATTTGTCTTGTCTTCCGACAGATCATTTACCCCTTTAGGCAATATGTGCCCCCTGTAACATGATTTAATGACCGTGCAGTGCCTCTGTAAGCTCATTGCAAACATAAAAAATGCTCATTACCCTCAAAAGCATAAATCACATTGTGTTTTGTACTGTAAGGTTCTGTATAACGGGATATAAGGTAGGGTCTGTGTGATGCTGAAATACTGGAGGTGTGTGTGTTGGTGAAAGAATTTGAGAGGCCTCTATTCCAGCGAAGTTACGGTAACTCTGGAATGATGAGGAGGCTGAGAGATGCTGTGAATGAGAGAGAGAGAGAGAGAGAGATTACTGCAGACCCACTTCTACATTGTTTTCTCTCGTCCGCTGCACTTAGTACATTTCCTCTGGCTCTGCCTCTTCTAAACCATCTCTTCCTCCGAGATAATGCATTCAAACTTTTATCTCCAAATTTAATTGTGTGCATAATATATTGAAGGCTGATGTTCTCCAGAACTGCCTGAACATAAACGTGGAACTGTGTGTGTACATCAGGCATATAGAAGGTCCGTGTGAGTTTAGCTGCCTAGTCTCTGATAGCTAGTGTCTGGTTCTGTGTGGGGACATCATGCTGAAGAAGAGGAACCCTGAGGGGCTGATGGACCGAGAGGTTCTCCTGGACTTGGACTATGGTGGAGAGGCGCATGGTGGTGACAGTTATGGAAGCTTGCAAAATGGGGGGTTCATACCATCCAGATATGTGAGTATATAAAGTGATTTATATTTACATAAATGTTCTGATGCATATTTTATGACATGCAATTATTTATTTTTAAAAATTCATGTTAGATTGCTAGATATTTGTAGATGTCTTGTGCTGAGCCTTGAATGAAATCTTAACGTTGCTCTTGTAACATTAAACCATCCACTCATTCATAGCCGATTACTATAGGCAGTGCAGTGTATAGACAGTCTATTAGACATACTGAGTTCCCCCCTGAATCAATGTCTAGCATTGCTGAATAAGCAGTCTGGTGGTTTTCCCACAAGTATCCAAATTAACCCTATTTTAATTGCGGTTTTCATCTTGTTTCAAACGTGTCACTTACTGACCCTCTTATGATGTCATATAATTGTAGTTGAACACTGTGGCTAATGACAACAGTGATGACCCCATCTACATTCACTCTGAGAGGACCGAAAGCCCACCTGCAAGGCCCCCAGGCAACTACTTCAGAGATGGTCAAAGCAAAATAGGTAAAATATATCAGCATCGTTGCTATATATAGTACATGGCCAAAAGCATTAGGACATCCGCTTTTAATAAACAGTTTTTTTAATTAAACAGGCAATTTCAGCTTTTGCAATCTCCTGCACTAATATTTTTAGTAGAATGGTGCATACAAAGGCCTTTCATGTATAAAACAAAAAAATGGTTTTCTAAGTTTGATGCAGGCAGTAAACTTGACTGTCTTATTGAAAATCCAGACATAAAAACCAATTGATGTTTTCAGGATCAATTGGAATGTCCATTACCCAACATAATTGCCTGACCTCACAGATGCTCTTGTGCTTAAAAAAAATCATTTTTACTCATCTGACGAAAGATCTTTCCAGAACATTGAAAGCAAGGAGAATCAAGAACTGATTCATGTCTGTAGTTTAGAAATTAAAGGTATAATTTATCCTTAAATGAACATTTTTCATTGTTTACTTCATACAATGGAAGTCAAAGGGTGCCACTGTTTGCTTGCCAACATACTGTAAAATATTTTCTCTTGTGTTCATTAAAGACAAAAAGTCATACGTGTGCAATAACATCATGGGGCAGTAAATGATGGAAGAATGTTCATTTTTGGGTGGACTACACCTTTAAATGTTCAGCTACGTGTCATGGGTGTGACCTCATGGCTCATCGCTTTCTCAGACTTTGTGCTAGTTTGGGAGGTGAAGGTACGACGCAAACGGCGAAGTCGGGGACAGCCACAGGTGGAGGCGGCAGAGGAGGTGGAAGGAGGAGTGCAGGAGGAGAGCAGGTCAGAGAAAAGAAAAGCCCAGTTGGCCCGATGGAGGGACAAATTCATTCAGAACCTTCAGAGCACTGGACTGCTGATGGAGAAGGTTTGAACATTGGGTCCATTTTCTTGAAACAACGTTATTTTTCTACTTCCTGTGGTGTTTTAATGCCTCTCCTTTTATTACTAGGAGGAATCATCCAGTGCAAAGAAAACTATACATTATCTGAAGCTGAGCGCTCCTTGGGATGTGTTGGTGTATTATGCTGAGGAGTTATGTCTTAGAGCTCCACTGCAGGTTAAACCTATTATATTGTTTGTCTAAATTTTTGTGTTATTTTACCAACCCTCCTGCCAAACTCTGGGTGCAAATGCAGAGGACCGGAATTGCTGTAATACATATTAAATCAGTTGCATGTTCCTAAAGCTCAGCTGATAAACCATTGCATAAGCAGCCCAAAGGTTGTGGGTTCGATTCCCAGGAAGCACACATACTAAAAAATGTGTATTGTGAATGCACTGTAAGTTGCTTTGGATAAAAGCATCTGTTAAATGTAAATGCAGGATGCATATATGTAAACTGTTTGAGAATTGAGAAATAATTTGGGTTTGGGCTCATCCACAGGCACAGCCGAACCCAGACTTCAACACCTCTGCTCGAGTTCTGCAGAAACTCTGGGTGCCAAACATAATGACCGACTCGGTCCCCAACCGACCCATGGACTACTACACCTGTGCGTTTCGCAAGTCCAAAATGGAAAGGTTGTATTATTTCTTTATATTTAGGCCACGTTCATCTACTTTAAAACAGAAACAGATTAATAAATGTGACCATTTATCTTGACTTTTTGTTTTGCTAGGTTTCTAGGCTCTGATGACCGAGATAACTACTTTACAAACACACAAAGGCATCGAATTGTAAGTGTACAATAAACATTTATTAGCAAAAGCAGAATTGGGTGATTACCCTGTGTATGATGTCATTTCCTGTGTTTGATAGGGCAGGTATATCTAACCAGTTATTTGCGTACCACCAGTTTTAAGAGGTACTTGGATAGTAAATAAATAAATAATGGCAAAGATTGAAAAGTTTAAGGATTTTGACAAATCTGTATAAATTCATTCCTCTTGTTGAGGAAAAGTCAACTCTTTTGTAGTGCTTATGGCCCTGAAAGACTACATTTCTGATGTCAAAGCAACCTTATTGAAGGGGTTTTGATGGTATAAGTAAAATAAAACAGGTTGTAAAGCATTGGTATAATATTAAGTACTAATGGTCTATAAACTATGAAAGTCTATTAAATTATTATTATTACAAGAGCTTGACATCATATGGGATTACCAATGCTTCTTATTGCAGGTGTATGAGATCTTGGCGAGGACCATATATGGCCGACGGAAGCGTGCGGAGGTTGGAGTCGCCCGTCTGCTGAATGAAGGGGCTTTTACGGGAGCCTTCCCTCTACATGAGGTTAGACGCAGGATAGCAAATTTAAACGTGTCTTATTACATTGTATTGTTTGATACACTGTCACATTTCTGTCACGTTTTCTTGAAGGGCCCCTTTGAGCTCAAAGGTTGTGACATCCAGCCCGATCAGTTGAATAAGAGGCAGGTTCTGTTCCACTATTGGGCCAGCTGGTCAAAATGGTACAAGTACCAGCCTCTGGATCACATTCGTGAATACTTTGGAGAGAAGATTGCGCTTTATTTTGCCTGGTTAGGTAAGTTGTATGAAATGTGTGCTAATTGTCTTTTCAATGTGATGACATCCACTTAAAAAGAACATAAAAACATTCACAAAAAAAGACATTCACTTAAAAAGTTTTTTGTAATACACAAATATCTAGGCATCCTTAAAACAAGAATTTACTTGAGAAACAGAATTGTCTATGATGAAAAATGTTTAATTTTAGTTTTCTGACCCTATTGGCGAATCTAACCAAATTTAGTGAGCGTTATGCTTAAAACAAGAAAACAGAATTTGGCAGAAGGGTGAGAAAAACTAAATTCATTGTAATGCACAAACTCTCATGTCTTGCTTTAATATTTGATAGACTGTTAGTCTTTTTCACTGTTTTCAGGGTTTTACACAGCTTGGTTGCTTCCAGCTGCTTTGGTTGGGACGTGTGTTTTTGTGTCAGGTATTATGACAATGGGATCCAATACTCCAGCGTAAGTGACCTTTTATGTCATTGATTAATGATTCTGGTGTACTGAATTTGTTATTCTGCTCACACATTTAATGCACCTCTAAGCTGTTTCGCTGTGAGAATCAATGTCATATCAATGTGCCTTCAGAATTTTATTAGTTTCTATAGCAACCGTTGATCACGTCTACCTGAAGGACTCATAGTGATTGGAGGGATTTCTTTTGCAGTTTGCATCAAAGACTAACAAATTATAATGATGAGAGAGAGAGAGAGACAGGGAGAGAGAGCAAGTAGAAACATAATTAGAAGCACTGCATCTGTATCTATACACTCAGTGAAGCACTCATTGGTATCTTCTATTAGTGTATTGATGTTTCCATAAAACTAAACTATTGCTATTAGTGAGGATCGTCACTTTAGCTGATGGGGCCCAAGGCTAAATCATGAGGGTGGGGCCTAGCTTTTATTCACCTAAAGACTTCTATAGGACCTCCATGTCACATGACCCAGGACAACGTTCCCCACCTGATGTCTGATGTTCCTCCAGAAGCTAAAGTTCTACAGCGTTTTTACCAGATTTCGATTCTATAGAGCCATTTAGTTCAAGGCCCACAGGAAACAGATAAACTAAATTGGACCTCCAGTGTAGCTCTAACATAATTGCATATTTCCATTTTTGATCTACAGTGAGGAGATCTGTGAGAGTGGAGGACTCTATCTAATGTGTCCTCTCTGTGAGACTTGCAAACCCTGGAACATGTCAGACATTTGTCCCATGGCCAAGGTAGAGTAATCTGCTTCTCATTTATTAATTTATAAATCGAACCTCCAACCCTAACATCACTGGTGCAATGCTAGAAGGAAGATGGCTTAGGATTATAAGTTACTTTATAATGATGGTTTATCTAGTGTATAAACTATATGGCTGAAAATATGTGGAGACACCACGCCAAAGGTGTATGTTTAGTCATTTTAAGACCCATGGCATTAATAGGGAGTTGACCCTCCATAACATTCCCCTCTTTTAGAAAGACTTTTTCACTAGATGTTGGTATTCCATCTTATCTCAAAGCCTTCAATGGGGTTAAGATATAATGTTTTTCTCAACACCAGACTCAGTTGATTGTTTCGTTTATGGACCTTGATCTATACCCAAAGGCATTGTCTTACTGGTACAGAAGGACTTCCTTCCCAGACAAGTTGAAAGCTCACTAAAAATAAATGGCACTGCTGTAACATAAGGACTAGACTATACTGGAACAAGCCAAACTGGTTAATAAAAATGGGTTGTCCACACTTTTGGCTGTATGCTGTATAAAATTTTATAACATTGGAAATGACCTTCACATCTTCTGCAGGTGGGTTATCTGTTTGATCATCCTGGCACGGTCTTCTTCAGTGTCTTCATGTCCCTGTGGGCTGTCACGTTCCTGGAGTACTGGAAACGCAAGAATGCCACTCTGGCTCACCACTGGGATTGCATGGATTTCCATGAAGAAGAGGTTTGCTTTGTGGATTTATAATCTTGTGGGATTGTATTGAATGTTGGTAATGCATTGTCCCAAAAATAATCCCAAATAATTCTTCTGGAAATGTAACAGGAGCCCCCACGTCCCGAGTTTGCTGCTATGGCACCTGCGATGGAGGAGAACCCCGTGACGGGAGTGAAGGAGCCCTACTTCCCCGAAAAGGCCCGGATTTCTCGCATGCTGACTGGCTCCATGGTCATTGTTATTATGGTGAGGTTCATAGGACTTGTCAGAGGCTTTATCGAGCCACAAAGTGGTTTTGATTGGTCACATAAGGTGTAATAATTACTGGTGCTTGGCAGGTGCTTGGTAGCAATTACTGGTGCTTGGTAGAAACCACACAGTAGCAACACCTGCAAAGCATTGCCCTGGCAATCACCCAGAAAACCCTTTTAGCATAACAACTAGCTTTTTATATGGACATACACGACTCACATTTCTCCCAAAAAGTTATTTAAGTAACTCTTCCTTTTTCTCTTTTTTTTAGCTGTGTGTGGTAATAATATTTCTGATCACGGTGATCATATATCGCAGTATAGTGAGTGTGATGATGTTTGAGACCGGGAGTTCTGTTCTGCGCACACAGGTGAGCTCTCTGTCCATCTGCATTAACCTTAAATATAAGATAATGCACCATTTTATTAATGCCCTCAACACCTGCAGTACTTCCCACATTCTCAATTCAATCTGTGCACACATTTCATCTCTCAGGCTGGGAACATTGCCAACATCTCCAGCAGTTTGGTGAATCTTGCCCTGATCTTGCTGATGGGGCAGGTCTACACGGCTCTGGCGGAGCAGCTGACTAAATGGGGTAGGATTCCTGTACGCATCAGACCCCATAATGCAACACATGCCGATGAAGTCATTGCTTTAAATTAAATTAGTCCGATGCTGCTGTTCCCTGCGGTTTAGGGAAACAAACCTGCCCATCCACACTATTACAATCAATAAACCATTAGGTTTGTGTAGAGCTTCTCCACTCTCAGAAGCAGTTATAATGAGGCATTGAGACTTTTCACCTATCCAGCAGCCATTTCTGTTCCCATTTTTCTTAAATATGGGTACTAAAACATTTTCCCTTTCAGAAATGCACAGGACCCAGACGCAATATGAAGATGCCTTCACATTTAAAGTCTTCATCTTCCAGTTTGTCAACTTCTACTCGTCCCCTTTCTATGTGGCTTTCTTTAAGGGCAGGTAACCTGTGAACTGCACAGATCAATTTTATGTGCCATAATTGCAAATGTATTGATATGAATTCTAATTTTGGCTGAATTATTGCAGATTTGTGGGCTATCCCGGTCATTATGGCACATTGTTTGGGATGAGGAATGAAGACGTAAGTGCTTGCATTAGCTGTTGTAAAATTGTGTGTTTGTATACTATTAAGTTGACTTAAAACTAAAGCATGGAATTGGCAACACCAAGGGTTTGAATCCTATTCAGTGCACATCAGACGTATAGCTTGAATGTGTTGTAAAGCCACAGTCTGAAACTCTGGCATCCTCAGTTTTGAACATTTTCTATATGTTTATAACATATTTATATGTGCCTCTTTTTTCAGTGTGGACCAGGGGGCTGTTTGATCGAATTGGCTGAGCAGCTTTGTATCATCATGGTGGGAAAACAGCTTATCAACAACATTCAGGAGTTTGTTATCCCGTATGTGTTTTACATTTCATCAAATAGTTTATATTTATGTGACTACACTTGTTGTAATAACCTATTATATGGTGAGGAAAACCACATTGTTTTTGACAATTGAAACAGTGCTGAAATTTGTTGAGTCAAAGTGATATTATCTGTTCTGAGAACAGCCAGTCAGCACTGTGTGGGTAAATTAGTGTTGCATTATGGGTAAGTGCTGCAGCATTGGCACTGCAAACAAACAACTTGGAATCCTGCTTCTGTGGGGGTGTGTGTGTGTTGGTTTGTCTACATTGTTGGGACCGAATGTCCTCAGGGATAGTACAACCTACTTAGCGTAATAAACGCACTAAAATGGCTTAAAGGGATAGTTCACCCACAAAGATAAATTCTGTCATTTTCTTGCTCTCTGGTTGAGAACCATCCAGAATTTTCTTCAGTGTAACACAAAAAGCCACAAACCACCTCAGTCACCATTCACTTCCATTGCATCTGTTGTAGTTGTGATTTTCTATTTAAATCCAGGAAAATAGGACTGAATTTTGAATGAAAGGGAAAAGGAAAGGTTTAAAATAATTTTTGTCATTGGTTCCCTTTAAACTGAAAAAGTGTGAATGTGAGAAGGAATGTTTTGTACAGTGACTGATGGATATATTGATTAATCTGCAAACATTGTTGTGAGCGCTTGGCAAGCAGGACAGCTGCACACTCTCATTTGTAAGGCAGCAGTTTCAGTGGCTTAGTGAGATGAATCCCAGACAGCAGAAGCTTTTAGCTCTCTCTTCAATAATGCATCAGCACCAACATCAAGAAACACCAGATCCTTTTAAAATGAGCAGTTCTATTTCAGACCTGGAAATAACGTCAGAAGTTCCATCATAACATGCTTTTTCTCTATGTCTCTCTGTCTCTCTCTTCTCAGTAAAATAAAGGCTTGGAAACAGAAACGGGCTTTATCTTCTGTAAAGAAGGCCCAGAGTGCAGTGGAGCCCCAGCGTTGGGAGCGGGACTATGAGTTGATTCCGTGTGAGGGTCTTTTTGATGAGTACCTGGAGATTGGTAAGATCTTTAGATGTTTGTGCACATCTGTATCATATGGGCCTAAATATGATGTGCATCTAAATGAGTCAGAAAATGAAAAATGACTTTGCAATATTTGCAATGCTTGTGCAGATTAATTATTAAAATAATAAAAAATTCAGGTAGGCAAGTCATCCCACCCACCCTCAAGAGTGTTAGCAGCACAAAGGTTGGGGGTTCGATCCCCAGAAATACAAGTATTGATAAAAATGTATACCTTGAATTCACTGTAAGTCGCTTTGGATAAAAGCATCTGCCAAATGAATAAATGTAAGTTTGAACAGGTATGTTGCTTTGCTTCTACTGCAGTTGTAATCGACTTATTTAAACTTAGTTCTGCAGTTTGGCTTCATCACTATTTTTGTGGCGGCCTTCCCTCTGGCCCCTCTCTTCGCCCTGCTGAATAACTGGGTGGAGGTGAGGCTGGATGCTCATAAGTTTGTGTGTGAGTACCGGAGGCCTGTGGCGGAGCGAGCCCAGCACATCGGTGTGTGGTTCATTATACTGGAGGCCCTGTCCCACGTGTCGGTCATAGTCAATGTGAGCATTACAGGAACTTACTGAAGATGTGTGAAGATGTACTACAGAACTTACTTATGTTGTGGCTTTGGCCGTAAAGTTTCATGGTATGTTGTGTTCTTCCACAGGCTTTTCTCATTGCATTCACATCCGATTTTTTGCCCCGTCTGCTATACGAGTACAAGTTTAACAATGACCTGCATGGTTATGTTAACTTTACTCTGGCTTATTCTCCACCCAACTACAACCACACCAGCCACACCAAGTGCAGGTAACACCATAACTGATGGTATAAGTTTGTTTATGTCTTTTGGTATGTGTAGTATTACATTTTAGCATTTAAAGCGGCCTTTTAAATGAGATTTTCTTCCACTGTAATTTCTCATTATAATCAGTTTAAATTCAAACAGTTGGACCATGTTTTGACCCCTCAGCAGTGTTTTGGCTGTGATACTATTTTACAGTAGAGGGCAAGATTTTTAATTAAAGCAGTGAACCGTAAAACTCTTGCTGTCAGCACTGTTGGGTCTGTTTTCTCATGGTTCTGCTTGTTGTCAGATATAAAGCATTTCGAGATGAAGAAGGAAATTATAAACTGGTGTACTGGGAGCTACTGGCGATCCGACTGGGCTTCATCATTGCTTTTGAGGTGATTGTTGATGTTGCATCATCATAACCATTCCTAATATACTGTGTTCAATGTGTTCAAAATTCAATGTTAGAATTAGAATTTCTTGTTTTACTTTGGAAAGTAAATCACATTTGGAAGTACAATGGGTTGCAAATTCATGATTATTGTTGTGTATTGCTTGTATGACTATTGTCTCAATAATGACTGTGCACTGTACATGTTGTCAGCATGTGGTGTTTTTCGTCCTGCGGGCCATTGACTGGATGGTTCCCGACATACCTGAATCCCTTGAGCTGAAGATTAAAAGGGAGCGTTACCTGGCCAAACAGGCCCTGGCTGATAACCAGGAAGCCTTGCTGGTGAGTGGTTTTCTCATTGGTGAGGTTAGTTCACAGGTGACGTCCACACCCTGCAGTGGCCACCTGCTGTGAGCCAGTGTGTCTCATTAACACCCTCACACCAGAGACTGAGAGATTCTCAGCTGTGCTTTTCTAAACTGAAGCATGCAGCACTACCACACAGTGTGAAAAGGCCCACACTGTGTGGTAGCACACTGAGGGACAAATGTATCAAAGCTAGTGTCAAAACAAACCGTTTTATCTTTAAAATAGCCTTTCAAAAAACAAGTAATTCAAAAAACAAGACACACTTCTGAGTAGAAATGGGGCAAAAACTTGTTAGAGTTGGAAGGGGAAAAGATATTATTACGTATTACATATTTTAACCCAGTTTTCTAAAAAAAGTGTTGATGTTACTCTGCTTCTAAATGAATAGATTATTTTACTGTGATGGTGTGAAGGTCTCAGTGTTCTGACCTTAATCTTCTGTGTGTTTTCACAATCCTGAAAACAATCTGAGCAATGAAGTGAAACCAAAATAATTTGAGTATAAATAATCTTACGGTTATAAAATGTAATTATGAATTTACTGTAACAGAGAAATATGTGACTAATGTGAGTCTAAAACTTGCATTTCTGTCTTGAAGCAAGCGAAGCGCCTGGCGACATGAGACTGGAGAGACTGCAGAGCTGAGGTTACTCCAGGAGGGGGTGCACTTGCTAGGAAAACACTTGACACTATGATCCAAGAGGGACGTCTTAGTATTTGCTGTTTTTGAAAACAATATGCACAGATTAGAACTTAGCTTGAGTTTTGTGGTGGTTGATTGCGTGTCTGTGTGTGTGTGTTTGTAAGCATGCGTTTCTAAATATGGAGGTTTATGCCAAAATCGTTCACTATCACCTCTACTTTAGCAAGGCTGTTTACACGTATGACTTCCTCTGGCTCTTATTATATACAAAGACATGTGATCACCTATATTCACCCAGCCCTCCTGATCAGTGATATATTTAGATTTAATGGGAGTGCAGTGTGAGTTTGCTTTTCTACATAAATATTTAATTATATATTTGTACTAAAGACAAAATGGACGTTGTGAAAGATGGCATAAGTGTAAGAAGCCCATTATTCATTATGTGTTAATGTAAAATGCCTCTATAAATGATAACTTAAAATATTTGCCTTGTCATGTTTATTTCTGGGTTGTTTAGCTAATTCAGTTTTGAACTAAAGCTAGCAATAATGCAATAACTGCATCAGAATGATTGAGAAAAGATTTAAATCCTGGTTGTGTCCGTTCTTTCAAACAGAGCCTAATTGTTCCAAAAAAATGGTTAGCTTGAACGTGAACAAAAATGATATGCTTGAACAGGTTAGAAAGGTGAATGATACAACGCTAATGCTAAGCCACTGAAGTTTGGTATTCCAGAACTGAGAGTTGATGCCAGCTGGCAAAAGCACCAGATCCTTAATCTCTGGTTTACACGTTCATGTAGGCAGCTTCTGCCCCACTTTTTAGCTCTGCTTTCTGCAGCCGATCTCTCGTTCTCACATTCCATTTGATCAGACAATCAAGTCAAGCTTTGTGTGAGCAACCTGCCCTTTTGAAACCCTTTCCGTGAAAGAGACGCACTCAGCAAAGTAGTCTGTTCTTGGGCACTGTTATATATCATGTAGGAATCTTTCTATTGGTTTTATAGTTTTTTTTGTAGGTTAAAGAACTGCATACAAAGTTACTGTAGCTAAACTAGAGTTCCTGTAGCTAAACCAGAGTTCCTGTCGTGGCAAAGGTTGTTGCTTTGATTAATTTAATAGCTTGAATGTGCTGTAAGTCACTTTGGATTAAAGCTTTTGCTAGATGCTTAAATGTAAGTTCTACAAAACGATGTAAAGTTTATGGTGGTTACAATAGATGTTGTTCAGCTGTGTGTACCGGTTATTAAAGCACTAGTAGATTTTACCCTAGATTACATTTACACGTTTGGTAGACACTTATTCAAAGTGACAGTTCATTCCGGGTACATTTTAGCACTTTGTACCCTTGACCTCAGCATTGCATGTGTTAAGCTACTGTAACATTTTGAAAGCAATGCTTTTTAACAAGTAACGTTTAATATTTGAATAGGTTCTCCTGTTGCAATGCATAGGAAACTTTTTTTTAAGAGTGCAAGAAAAATGTGAAACGGATGGATCAAGCTTCTCTGATTTATTAAAAGTCAGGAGGAGACAGGTGTTCTGTTAATGATTTCTCTCGAACCCCACCCACCCAAAACCCAAAAAGAATCTTCATAGCCCAGGGCTCTTTGACTTTTTCCCCCTCTATCTCTCTCCCTCCGTCTCTCCTGCTCTCCTTCATTTTTTGATTGTTATGATTGCTCTGCGTTCCTGTGCTGTTCAGCCTGCAGGAGGGGTGGGTTGCTACATGTCAACCTGCTAAAATATGCAACGTGGACAGCAGGCCTTTCTACTGTATTAATAACGGCCTCCGTGTTTTTCGGTACCTGCAGTAGCGACTCAGAACAGCCCGTTACACAAGCCCATTTGTTTGTCCCTTAAATAAGACTATTTCACAATCTTGACACATACAGTACAGATTAACCTAAAAGGGTTTTGATTAAAGAGAATCATCTTAACAGATGATCCGTCAGTCTGTGTACCAACGATTCCAATGATTCTAAGGTCATCTAGCAATTGCTTGATAAACCGCTTCATCCTTTATAAGTCAATAAATGAATGTGTGAAAAGGAGAGCGATAGAAAGGATTTCAAGAGCGTATCTGAGTGCGTTGAAGCATGCCCTCTCAGCTACTTGCCATTTTCAAACCGATACTTACCTAATTATACGCGCACGCACCCGCTCGCACGGAGAGATATTCACATGCAGTCTTTATCTCACCCTCCTCTTTCTCGTTTCTAGCTCACTTCCCCCCCACCCTTCCAAAACTCCCTCTCAACCAACTGCCTGCTATCCACTTGCAAAGTACTCCTGTTGACACATAGGAATCCAGACACACACACACACACACACTTGTGCTCAGTCTCCCTCCTGGCAGGAAGGACTCTCCTCTGAACCAGACGGCAGCTCGCGTCTCTCTTCTTCTTTTCCTCTGCTGGCAGGTGTTACAAATAAAACCATAAATAATTGGCAGAGGCAGCCTGAGACTCCGTGACAGCAGAGGACAAATGTGTTTCTTCATTCGCTGCTGGACAGAGTGAAAGGAAATATACATACAGGATAACAATATGGAGAAGAAACTCACATTTTGAAGTGAGTGGCCAATGGGTAAGACCGTAACCCGGAGGAACGCAAGGAAGTCATGGGCTCTGTAACACTTCAGACAAAATCTTGTGTGGCTTGGATTTGCACAGCGGAGTTGGACCGGGTCCAGACTGCAGTCCACTGATACCAATGAGGTACTGCTTTCTTAACATCTAATCTGTGAAGTTCTGTTGCATGTTGGCTTATACCATTATTATGTTTGGGAAATGTTGAGAACTTATAAGAATTTGTGTGTCTTTATGAAGAAGTTTTGAGATCCAGAGTTTGAAATCACTAAAACTCATATTAAATGTAACTTTTAAATGACACAAAAATATGAAATTTGTAGTTCCTAAAAACACTGTAATGTCAGTTTTTCATGTTATATATAAATTTTTTGTTTTGTTGCAATGCTTATGATGTTCAGCTTTTTATTAAACAATCTGTGTTAAATGAAACTAAACCAAACTTTCACTAGTGGTAGTCAATCGGGTTATACTATATGATTCCAGCACAGCTTTAAACTCTCTTATTAGCTGTTGATATTGAACCAGTTTGTGTTGTTGTATTTTTTCCTTACTGCTGGTTTTTGTGGAATAGAAGTTTCTGCCAACAACAGAAATATGAATGCTTCCTGTTTACTGTGTGACACGGTGAACGTTTGATGCTGAAGGTTGTACAAACAGAAGTCTTTTCCAGTATATCTGTCACAAGGATCTTCACATTGTAGTGCCAAATAGCTGTACCTTGATTAAACAGAAACTCATGCATGGAGTATAATATTTTGCTTTGCAAATCTGATTCCTGCATGGACAAATCTCACCATAGGTTTGGGATACTTTCCAGTTCCAAAATCTTGGAAGAGCAGACTGCAACACTGCCCTCCAGCCGTGCTAAATGATGCGATCAGATGTAAATACGCCAGCGCCGCTACACGCTCGCAAGCTACTTAATCTTGCATGCATAACAGTGCAATAGATTTCACAGGATATTAACTTAAATACTTCACTGCTGCAGGGAGCAGATATGACAAGTGTGCATGCATGAGTCGCAGCTGATGCGAGGGGCAGGTGAGTGCATGTCTGGAACACACAGGCAAAGAGAGGTTATAACAGAAGGGGATGTTCGCGCAGAAAGAGCTCAGTGTTGGTGTGTTTTAATGTGTGCTTTCTCTGTGTGGAAATCTCAGGGTGCGAGTCTAAACTGGAGGTCTTGCTCTCTGTTTAAGGCTGCTTTGTATGGTTAGATTTTATTCATGCATTAGTGTTGTCAATTAATTTAAATTATTATATATTTTGCAAATATTACAAATTAAAATAATTGCATGTTAGGCTAAATTAGTTTTCAGGGATTTTTTTTCTTGGTATTGAGTTTAAACCTCACTGCATTTGAATGCATTTATCCTTAAAACAATTAAACGACAGATAAACACAATTAAAAGTTCATTTGAATTGAATTGTACTGAGTTTTTGTTTTGCTTTCTGCTGTGGTTACTCTGTTATAGCTCGGAATGTAGATAGCTAGTCTAATTTAGTCTTGGATACATTTTATGAGAAATGTTGCAGTTCTCTTTTGGTGTCTTGGCAAACTTTAGCCTGGTTTGTGACATTGAGATATTTTGTGAAACTCTAGAGGAGACAGATGAGATTACTGAGGTCTTTTTTCGCTTCTCCAAGACTTTAGCAAAAGTCTACATTTGCTCTCCATTTCAAATCATTGCCGACTAACAGACCCAACTGAGATATTAAACTAACAGCATGACAGTTAGAATTCCTCTAGCTGAGGTAAATTTAGATATTGTGCCCAATTCGTGATTCAGACTGTTGTGTTTCTGTTTAGTGTTTATTTGTGAATGCGTCTTTGTGTTTCTGCAGTTTATGTAGTTTGATTGTTTCATGCCATGTGTGGAACATGTGTTTTAAGTGTTTTGTTTTCTGTCTAAATGTAGGGTGGGGGGTGTTACGCCCTCTTTATGACCTAGCACCTGTCCGATGGAAGGCTGTGTGTTCTCCTCACTGCTGTGAGAGCAACAGTAATTATGAGGCATTTCCAGACGCAATGGTAGCGTCATTATGATACAGAATAGTACATTAGTATAAATTCCCTGTACTTAGTATTTCCTTGTATTACAGTAAAAATGTTTAAACGACATATTTACAAAAGAAGAAATGTGTACGATAACCTCTTAGCAGAATAATTTTGTTTGATTTATGAATAAAATCAAAAAAAAAGAAAACTTAAGGAAACTTAGGACGTGTTCTGTTTATGCAAGTGGACCTTTTAATTTTGTTGTGCAAATTTTAAGGCCGTTTTGTTTTTAGTTCTTTTTTTACTAGAAAATGAATAGTGGGAAACAGCAAGACAACTGTTTGCAGTGTTTAACTTGGCCTCATAACACCCGAGTTTATATTGTGGTCTCAGCTGTGTTACAGGATTGGTCATTTGTCTGGAAATTGAGATTCTTATATTTAACATAAAAGCAGTATCATTGTTGTGAGCCGTGAGTGAAAACCCACATGAGGATATGGCATAAACAATAAACTATCATATAACAATAAAGTCCCTTCTTCATTCTTATTTATCCTCATCCTGTATAGCTTTAGAAACCATTGCTGCGTCACCCCATTGGACGTGTAACAGATACCCTTTTAGCAACAGATTATCCCACACAATTATAGTGCCTTTTTCAATGAAGGGAGATCAGATGATTTTCATCCACCCACAATGGATGGACCTTGTGGACCAGATGAATTGTCTGAGAAACTCTTGCCTCATTTCTGTTATCCAATAAACTACTAGTGGTTGGCATCTGCAAAACAGCTATCCAAGACCAATGTCCTCATGGGTCTTTGATGCTGTAGGACGTGTGTTTAAGCATGGCTAGATTCTACAGGGTGTGGCATTGTGGTGCTTTGCTGTAGTTAACCGTTGGCATATATGAACATCCGCGAGACATGGGGGCGGTCGGACCCATGGAATGTCTATCGTAACCTGTGGCTTGCCACTCCTCCGGCTCGGCTGTGCCAGTCTGTGTGTTTCTGCTGAATGTTTTTGTATGACTCATTGCATTCTCAGCAGATCTGGAGTTCTCATAAATGCTGGTAGAGATAAGAAGCATGAGATGCCACTGGATGTTTGGAAACAAACACAGCTGGACAAGCTGGCACGTTTTAGCAAAATATGCTTTTGAGGCCGTACAGTTTATCTTCATCTTCAAGCGTTTCTCACTATGTTAATCTACTCGCAAAGTTCCACAGTATTATTACATTTATCAGACACAGTACAGTATACGCAAGCAGTGTATTTTTAAAATATATTTTTGAGCATCGAAAACCGATTCCAACATCTTACCATGTATAAAGACATTGTTTTTTTACCTGCCTTGTTTGAGATATTCAAAGTTTCTTGCTCAGTGTTTTGCTTTAATGTGATGCATATGTTTGACACAACTGATTTACAGTTTGTTTTACCTCATAAAATGAAGTGTAACTCGCCTCCTACCGTCACGTTTTCTGAATTTGGAGCACCTGCCTCATCACCTGTCAGTTGGAGGCAACAGGCTGAATTTGTATCTGTACCTACATGTACCAGAGCCGCAGTTTAGGGGAAACGACGCCATGCCACACCTAGTAATACTCAAACCCGGTAGCACTCTGTGATCTCTCCTCAGTTACCCTCATTTAGCTTATTGAATTCAGGTAAACAGGGCCACTCGGGGTGGAAGGGGTGTCCAGACCCCTAAAGCCCCTTCACTCAACTCTGTTAGTACCATTGGTCTTAAAAGGTCATAAGGGCTGAAAAAACAGAAGAGCTCACCTGTTGAATGAACAGATGGTGACGGAGGGGAGCAACAAGAACAGGCCTTCCCAGCAAACTATTTTTTTCTGTTGTAAAACTCTAAGTAACAAAACCCATTAGATAACAAAAATGCATTAAAAAAAAATCAATTTTTAAGACTCTTTGTTCACATTATTGCTTGGTTCGAAGTGTTTTTTAAACTGTTATTATTCCGAATATGTTTTAGAATGTTATGATAAATTCGATCTTATTATATGTAATGCTTTATAATGTTACCACAGGAATTTTCTTAACTTTAAGAGAACATTAGCCAATGTTCTAAGAAGATTCCCTGTTAATGACAGTTGAATGCTGTTAGGACTCCTGATCTCCCACACATTTCCCTCAGTGGTTGACCCAGCAGTGCAGATAGGATGCGGCCGGACAAACAGTGCCTGTTCTCGTTGCGTGAGCTTAGACAGACGAGGCTCTTTGTTTGTTCTCAGGCTACAGCTTATTGGGCAATTTAAGTGGAATGACAGAAGCGCAGTTATTTGGGGAATGTGAAAAGTGTCTGCATGTGTCAAAGATCTTTATTGAGAGTGGAGGTCGGCCATGAAAATGAACTTGCTTTGCACAGAAGGCTTAATGGTTAACCATTTATTGTGTTTTTGTTTTGCACTTGCAAATGACCCTTGAAGTTCAAGACATTCACTAGAAAGGAAGCAGAGAATGGATGTTATAACCTGTGGACAGGACCTGTGGAAAACTTTATAATTTTTTGAGGGAACTTTTGTTTGTAAAGTTTATAGTTTACACATGCATCAATTTTATACCACCTTCCAGTTAGTCTGAACCAGGCCATTTAATGTACTTTAACATTTACACAAAAATGGCAATGGGCGCATGTTTTCTTATAATGCATGTATGCATGAATGTGTGTCAGTGTGCTTGGGCAGGGGAGTGTGTGCGCATGTTTGTGTTTGTCTATGAAAAGTGATCCTCAAAAAGCCAAGCCCTACAGGTATGTGTAAAAGGCCTTTCTCTTGCTCAGCTCTGTGCACACCTGTTTGGCTTTGTAGCCTGTGGGCTTTTCAGGCACTCTGTTGGCTTGGATCCATCAAATCTAATGGGAATATAATAATTTGTGTGCTTATTACATGGACTCACCTGAATAGAGCCTCTTATACAAAACACTGAGGAATATCGGCACTGCGGGAATTATGTGGTGATTTCCCATGGAATTTTTGGAATTTTAAATGTAGGGGGTTTGGCTGTCAACTGTATTCAAATTTTGAATAAGCAAGTTTAAAATTTGAAAGTTCTTTTTTAATACATAATGCTTTAAAATATTTATAGATATTATACGATGGCACAAACACAGAGTGCAGCCTATTGCATGGTCAGTCTCAAGGTGCAAACTGTGTACCTGATCACATTTCAAAACAAGCAGCTCAAAGTGACTAGTCTTTACCTGTCCATATAATAAGTGGGAGGAGGGGAGATTGCTGTCTCAGTTCACTTCTCAAGAACAGAGTTAAAGAAAACAGGAAGTCAGGTGTGAATGAATGTGTAGTGAAAGAAATGGCAAAAGTAGGTCATCATTTTATTGTGACCCTAATTTAATGCCACATTAAACTGATTGAGCTAAATAAATCCATCAAACATTAGCCGGGTTGTTTAAAACCGAGGCAGGGTGCAGTCAGGCAGTTAGGTGATAATTATGAAACTTTGCTCTGACAAAGAGATAACAAGAAATTATCAGGTGCTATTATTTGCTTTCTATTATTTAAAAGATTAAGAAACAACAATGACAAAGATTTTAAAAGTTGCTAGTGAATTTTGCCTTTGTTCAGAGATTTTCGCTTGCTTATTGCAAAAGTCTTCAGTGCAGTTTTCTGTGCAATGTGCATCAGACAGTTAATGAACAGACAGTGGGTGTTTGGTGGGTGTGCCGTCTGAGACTGAAGCTAAATGGACTCTGGATTAAAGCCAGGGTTTTAAAAATGGGGTCTGTGAAGTTACTGCAGGGAATTGTGGAAAAGAACATTAGGAATTAGGAATGTTCTTTAAAAGTTTTCTTGCTGTTTCAAACAGAGATTATCTATCAAAAATATGTATGTATAGATAAACATATACAATGATGTAATGAGGTTAACTCCTATTTTCTAAGTTACAGAGTTATCTTGAAATTTGGAATCTGTAATAGTTACACAGTAGATAAATCTGTATTGTACAGATGCACTATTCAGACACTGTTTAATGTACACACACGCATGCTAAACTGCACATTTAATAATAGTGTTTTGTTTCTGCACTTAGCACACTGCCTGTGTGCTTAACCTTCTGTATTTGACTGGGCGTGTTCAGTATGGGAGGTGTTGAGGTTGAAAGAAGCTGAGTGCACAGATAAATGGGTTAACATTTTTCTTTAAGACAGGGCCATGGGGTTCAAGGTGGTCAGAAGAAACTCGGCCTGTTAGAGTAATACCATATACCAGGTATTGTCGAACCTGTGGACTTCTCGCTCTTTGTTGTTCCGGTGTTGAGGGCAATGTCAATGCTTTGAGATTGTGAAAAGGGATTTCAGTGTCTGTTTTGATGGAGTAGGTGGAGGACCGCCCCAGGCACTTTAAAGGATCAGACGGGCCCCACACCAAACACAAACAAAGAACCGTTCTCCAACTCCAGCTGTCCCTGCTCACCCCACCAAAACTGATATTGAAACCTTAATATAATCTGAATTTGTCATCATAATGTCATCCATTACTAATAATGTGAACAGTGTATTGTGAACTAGCAGGGTTTGTGGTTTAGTTTTAGTTATTTATTTACTGGTTTGATTCAGTAATCATATTTATTTTTCAGTCTTTCTTTTATTAAGGTACAAACTTAATTTAAATATGTACAAAAAGTTGGAACAAAATGGCTGCTTCATGCAAAAATCAGTATTTAGTGTGACCTCTTTTGGCACTAAAATTACAAGGTCCAGGTTTCAGTTATTGCTTATAATATTGTCACTTTAGCCTACAGATGCTAATAAAGAGACTGAGAAATAATTTAATATGGTCATTATACCATTACTGAAATGTTTGGAACGACATCAGCGCAAGCAAACAATGGCCTTATTTTCATTTATGTATGCACTATTCCTTTCATCTTTACACTTTGAGAAATAATGTCTATCCTCTGTTTGTTACCATCTGTATCTTGCCTTTAAGTTACGTGCCACAGTTTCAGTGGCTGAAAATAAGCCGAGATGTTTGATCGTGAAAAGCAGATGCCATGAAACAGCTCATTCTCACAGGCCAATTAGAGGAGTGGTGTCAGTCTGCCTTCCAGCAATATAACACACAAACTGAAGCCTGTCACACCACACTGTTAGACCCTGTGCTCAAACAAGCCAATACAATCCAGAAATTAAGAGGGAAAAAGGGCAGGAGTGCTTTGTCAGTTTGGGTGTTCTGAATATGACTTGAATTTATCTGTGGACAGTCATTTATCAAAATTACAATGTTGGTTTCGTTTAGGTTATGCAGTGCCTAAGAGCAGTACAGTGTGTCCGTCTAGACAGCCACACTGTGAAAGAAATGTCAAATCTTTGTCTTCATGTTGTCGTTGATGTTGCTGAATGTTTCATGAAGTCACATGGTTCTTCACTGTCTCCAATGGGCTTTTGAATCTCAAAGGGGAGAATCTGTTTCTTTGATCATAGCTACAATAAAGAAGATGGCAGTTTTCTATTCGTTTATCTCGCAGACGCCCTAACTTACAGGAGCCCTCCAAAATTACAGGGAAAATAGATACAACAAAGACCAAAACATAAGGAAATAACATGTTGGGAACATGGAAAATTACAAGGTGAATTTTACTGGAAATTCTTAAAGGGACGAGAGATGAAATTGAATGTATGGCTGTGTCATAATAGGCTGTAATGTAGCGAATTATGAAATTTGTTTTATAGTGATGCTTATGCAAAGCATTCCCAAAATTGCTGTGATTCCTTGTGCAATATGTTTGATGAGGGCATGTTAAGGGCTTTAAATTGATACTTTACAATAGCTCCCAATGATCAATTTATTTTCAATGTATTTCTCATCGGAAAATAAAGACCAGGCTGCTGGTTTCTAGACTTCATGACACATTTTACCTTTAGCCAAATGCATCTAACCAAACTTAAATCAATTAAGTACTTATGCCTGCGGCTCATGTTGAATCGTGCAGTGGCAGAGAGATGAGAATTAGCTGTGTGTACGTTCAGCTTTCTGAGGGAAACTCAGTTGGAGAAAGACTTCTTTTGTGTTCTCTGAGGAAATGGAGGTACAGCAGATGTTTTTTTGAGGGTACAAAGATTTGCAATATCACAATAAACAATGGTTTGTTTTGTTGTACAGCTACCTTCAGCTGGTTGACATAAGACTAAATTCTGTGTAGGATTAACACGCCTAAATGCAACCCACCCAACTTCCAGGGTGGATTTCATCTCCAAGTTTAGATAACAACTCTCTATATTTCATGGGTCAGCGGACAAGATAGATCTGGGTCATCAGAACTGACAGTTAGCCGAGCTTCCATTGCTTTAACAGCTCAAGAACTGTCATGGCTCAAGCTATCTGAGGTTTGCCTGTCCCTCAAGGCAAGACATTGAATACTTATAGGAGTTGCCTCTCTCACGACCCAGATTGTTTGGGTAAACAGAGAGCTGGAAACATGGGAAATATTTAAGAGAAAGGAGTAACTAGACAGGCTAAGCATCAAAGTTGATCTTCACATTTATGGTGTTCTTTGTGTGGCATTCCATCTCAGGTGAATTCTGCTAGCAAGACTAGACATTGTCCTCAAATGACCAACATATTCATGTAGAAACTGCAGTACAGGAGCTGTTGTGTTCAGAGTGCGGGATCCAGCTGTAAATGATGTAGATAAGTACAGGGGATGAGGGCTGCATGCTGCTCTCTTTAATTAGAACAGGAAGACGCAGAGGTAGGGACTGAGCCAAGCCTGCTACAGGGGAGAGGAGAGGCTGCAATGTTTTTCAGCTAGGCTTAATGCTAACCAGCTACACAGAGGAAGGCTAAATCCACTAAGAACTGCAGAGATAAGCAGGGCTTTGCTGTGCATCAGTCTGTCCTGGCACAATTTAAACATTGGCCAGGGGGAACTACTACTGTGTGTTTAAATGTGGAGATATGAAAGCTGAGATACAGTAGTACGATATGACCTACATTTGTACCCACAGGAAAAAAAATCACAAATAAGATTGTGAAGGAATTGTTTCTTGTGAACAGCAATGAGATTAATGCAGAGCCATGAAGTCTCCAGTGTCTAGTAATCTCACAATGTTGCCACAAGAGTTTCAGAAGATATCTCAGCAACAGCTTCATTGATGATATCAAAGTCTGCAAGCAAAGATTTCAAAATGGACACAAACACTTTTTAAAACAAAACCAAATTATCTACGCTGTTAATTTTAACAGTTCTATAATCTTAAGAGCTTGTTTGTCTTGTCATATGTCAGTCTGTTTTTTCCTCCTGAGAAATTTTAGAAACAGTAAAAATAAATTGGACATAAGCAAGAGAAATCTTGAGTATGATTGGCATACAAAATGACTATTGAGCTATTTTATTATTTGTGCATAATTTTGTGTATACTTGTCAACACAATCTAATACATGAGACATATTATCTATGTTCTTTTTGTTTTTTTGCAGTACTCATGTGCCTCCTGAGCCATGCTCCCTGGCTATGGATTCTCTCCTCTCCTTGATTTTCAGCCTCACCTCCAAGCGTTCCATTGCAGAGGCGAGAGCTCCGACATGTGGTTCCCAGGCTCAGTCGAGACCCAGGCTCTGAGTGACTCTCAAGAGAGTAGGCCTCTCCTGCGGCAGCATCAACATATTGCTGTGTGTCAACAGGAGACACTGGCGTTCCTTGACCTTCAACAGCCTAGCACTAATGGCTTCCAATCATGCACAACAGAAAAGCGCAGCTCCTCTCTTTGCTATGAGCCTGTTAAATGCAATGGAAACAGGCTCTCTGACTTTGCCAAGAATGAGAGTACAAACCCAACACCGGAGAACTATCTGACTCATGACAGCAATAATGTGGAGGTGGTTCAGGATCAAATCTGGACACCCATTAATGACTTACCTGAGACTGTAAAGGAACTGCCTGAACCAAGAATTATGGGTCTCAATTCTAGAGGCTTGTTTCTGCCTTTATCACCTACATATATCCCCGAGGACAGAGACTCTTTGGAAATTCAGCACCAAAGTTTTCCTTCTTCCCCCACAGATCTTCCAAATCAGGAACAATTTCGCCCACAGAGACGCACCTCCTTGGGATCCTTAAAGGAGAAGTCCATAAGTAAGTGCTAGCCTCACTTAGATGGGCCATGACACATACCTTCCACACTCCTGCATTATAACAAGTTTGTCACAGTGCAAGGGTTCTTGCATCACTCTTGAGACTGAATAGCACATAGCAGTCAGTTAACAACACACATTTTATATAGACAATGAGCAAATTAAGATGAATATAACATAAGCCTAAAACACTTCCACTCTTAATGTTTTATGTTAACAGGGCGTAAGATGAGGGTGTACTCTCCAGATATTCTGAGTGATGGACCGCTAAGCAGCCCTGGTCTGGAATGTGACTACATGCTACCAGGATCTTTTGAATCATTTGTAGAAGGAGGGCTTGGCATGGTGGGTTCAACTATACCCACGTCCCCGAGTTCTAGCCCTCTCCCAGGGCTAGATGAAGAACTCTCTTCTTTTTCTTTACCAATCCCTTCAAAATCCTCCTTAGATTCTCCTCAGGAGGCTGCCAGATTAGATGGGGCAGTAAATGATGGGGGGAGGCAGAGGCAAGAACTAGAGGATTGTGGGACTTTGGAAGGTCCTGCCCTCAACATTGGGACTTTGCTGCCTCTTTCACGTTCTCGCTCAGCAGACAACGAGCGCCGGCGCTTCTCTGCCTCTGAGCTCATCTCCCGCCTGCAACTCTCACAGAGGAAAAACTCCTTCACTCTTAAGCTGGGCAAGTCCCTCTCTGCTCGCGTGGCCTCCCGGGACCGCCACCTGTCTGGAAACCTCAGCCCAGACTGTAAGTGACTCATCAGGGTTGATTTTCTCAATGAAAGACTTTTTTGTGCCATGATGTCATTATGACACTTTGGTGCTAAATTTTCCGGTTTACCCTTTTGTATACCTTCTACCTCTCTTCTCTGTTTGTAGACAAACCCAACTCTAGACAGCGCTTCTCAGGGGGATCAAGTGACAGTGCACCACACAGTCCTGTGGGGTCTGCGCCACCACTGCCCTCTGCTGACTGTAACCTGCATGTTCAAAGAAAGATCTCCAAGCAAAGGTGCTTCAGTCGATGACCTAGAAAGAACATCATAATAAATGTAATTTATTGACATTATTTACTCGCAATCTGTTCTTCACAGAATGAGAAGGGTTTCCATTGATGAGGATGGAGGCAGCCCTCATAGTTCCTCTAAACGTCTATCACGATTCCTGCCAAACTGTAAGTCAGCTAAATGAAATAAATTTCAATATTTGATACACACCTTAATTTAACCATTTTCTTTTTCTTCCCCAGTGATTTTGTATCAGGAATACAGTGATGTTGCTATTAACAGAGAAATACAGAGGCAGCAAGGAGCAGAGCCTGGAACTGATGAAGAAAGGGGGGATTCAGTATCACCTGGCAACCTCTCCCCATCCAGTTCATTTCGCTCATCGCGAGGCTCCGCCTTCTCGCTTTGGCAGGACATTCCTGATGTTCGATCCAGTGGACAACTGGACAACTTCAGTAACGAAGAGCGCAAACTACAGGAGGTGACTTCTTATTTAAAATTGTTTTATAATTTATCTACCAGTATGTTTCGCTAAAATATTTTTCCCATTTTAGGCAAAGTTTGAGTTGGTGACCTCAGAGGCCTCATATATACGTAGCTTATCTATTGCAATTGACCATTTTATGATGTCTTCTGAGCTCTGTGAGTGTCTGGGCACACAGGAGAGACAGTGGCTGTTCTCCAAACTGCCAGATGTGAAAGAAGTCAGTGAGAGGTGAGGAGAAAAAAATTGCTATCTTTGAAAGATATCAACACTATCTGTACCTCAATTCTCCTTTCCCATATCTATTCCCTTCTTCATAGGTTTCTTCAAGATCTGGAGCACAGGTTAGAAGGGGACATTTTGCGTTTTGATGTTTGTGACATTGTCCTTGAACACTGTCCTGCTCTGAGGAGGGTTTATTTGCCTTATGTAACCAATCAAGCTTATCAGGAACAGACCTACCAACGACTACTGTAAGCATTTCATGAATAGCATTTCACTTACAAGAATACTTAACATCTTCTTGCAGTCAATGCCAAAGTAGACATGGTGTGAACAATATTTAAGAGATTCAGATGTTTGCTTTGTGGTTCCTAGACAAGAAAATCCCAAATTCCCTGGAATCCTTGCCCGCCTAGAAGAAGACCCAATATGCCAGAGGCTTCCTCTTACATCGTTCCTCATCCTTCCTTTTCAAAGAATCACACGGCTTAAAATGCTGGTGGAGGTATGCCATCATCCAAAGCTAGACAAGATACAATGCTGTCTAGTTACATGGTTACATGGTGTCATAAATGTTGACAACTGCCATCAATCCTTAGAAGAACCTTCAACTTATTTCATAGACGGTATATCATGATGTAATTCTGTGTATTGTGTTTATTGTAGAACATTCTGAAAAGAACAACTCCTGGATCAAGAGATGAGGACACAGCCACCAAAGCACTTAATGAGCTTAAAAAGGTAAGTGAGCAATAGTGGTGAAGCCAAGCCTTTATATAATGATTTACAAAAACATGAACATGCGCTCAATGAATTAAAGCGCTCATCTGTCCACACTAGATTATAAAGGAATGCAACTCCAGTGTACAGTCTATGAAGAGGATGGAGGAACTAATTCATCTAAATAAGAAAATTCACTTCGAGGGCAAGGTACTTGCATGTAACATTAAGCATTTAATACTTTTATGTTTGTATGTTTGTATACATTAGCTCTGTTCTGGGCCTGTTGACTTAGCATTAACGCTTCTCTGGCATTTTCCACCATGTTAAATTTATTTATTATATGAGCTACTTCTGTATGGATTGTACGGTATGTGATGATGCCCTAGAATGTGGTTTTAAGATATTTTGAGACATTGCATTATTAATTAACCTACAGGGTATTTTAAGTAAATTTTTAATGATTAATTAAACAAATCAGAACTGGTGTAACTTGTGTAAACACAAGAGAATATGATGCTTTAAAATGCCTTTTCTATTGGCAACTTTCTAGGTTAGTTCCTGAAACTTATACGCATGTGAACTTCAAATTTTGAATAATATGTTAATTTTCTTTTATTGTAGATTTTTCCTCTCATCTCTCAGTCACGCTGGCTAGTCAAACATGGTGAACTATTGGAGGTGGACACACAAAACTTGAGTATATCTGGGTCAAAGTTTAAACTTACTACAAGGCCTGTGTACCTCCACCTGTTTAATGACTGTCTCCTGCTGTCTCGAAGGAAAGAGTAAGTTTAATGAGAACGGGTGACAAACTGAGAAAACTATTATTATATCACAAATGATAAACTAGCAATGTCATTTGGTCTTAAGATATTAAATATTATGGTATTGTTCTTTACTGTCAAAGCACATGGAAGTTCATGGTCTTTGTACATGCAAAAATCGAGGACCTCAAGGTGAAAGATCTAAGCCAGAAACTTCAGGGAATCTCAGGCTTTATCTTCTATCTGCAGTTATGTGAGGGACAACAGCTGAAACATCAGATCTTGCTCAAGTCACCCACAGAGTGAGGACAATCCCTATCATTCACACATATTACCACCCATAAACCTGTCCAGGAGAAATTAATGTTGGCGCGCCTCAAAGCAGTGAGTCCTCAAAGGATGCATATAACTGAAGAACATTCTCTTTATATACAGGAGCAGTAAACAGAGGTGGATCACAGCCATGTTTCCCTCCCATCCAAAGGAAGCTATTGAACAGACCAACGAGAATGATGGTGTGTATGTTACTGATATGACTACACTTTAGATTTAACATTATTTGCTAAATGGCTTTTAAACAATGGACTGTGTTTGGTGGCTTTACATGCTAGTGAGTAGGTGAGTCTTTTCCAGAATAAGCTGTTGTGTGGGCCAGACTTAATACTGACTAAAAGTCCCACTCGATTTGACTAAGTGAACATTACTTGTTCTTTGAAAAGAAGGCTGTTTTGTCTGATATGTAAAGTCATCACTTTCATTAACATAACTTTGTAAAAGTTTGCTCAAGGATATCCTGTTAACTTGCTACAAAGTGCCTCAAACAAAACTCTTAATACCTTTAAAGATTTTGCGCCAGAAATCTTGCCAATTTGGCAAATTCAGTGACAACTGCTTTATTATCAGTCCTCCATCAGCTTTCAGCCGTTTGTTTTCTGATACAGCTAATGTTTGTCTACAGAAGATCTTAACATTGTTTATCTTCATGTGTCTGTAAAGATCTATCTCAGGTGCAGTGCATCAAGAGCTATCAGGCTCAGGAACATGATGAGTTAACACTGGAGAAGGCAGACATCCTTCAAGCTATAACAATTACAAGTGATGGTAAGAAAATTATTTCTCTTCTACTGGGAACACTCCATTTATTCCTGAGGGAAGTTAAGAGGACATTTTGGAGGGAGTGGAGATAAATATTTCTTCACGTTTTCTGTTCACAGGATGGGTAGATGGGATCCGCATGTCGGATGGAGAGAGGGGCTGGTTCCCCAAAGCATACGTGGAGGAGATCACAAGCCGCAGTGCTCGTTTGCGAAACCTCAGAGAGAACATTCGCATTAAGTGTGTCTCACAAAAGTTTGTGGGAGAGACTCTTTAAGACCTTCAAGTGTGGATCAAACGTCAACGCGACATTTTCACCAAACCAGAGCGATATTATGATACAGAGTGATTTATTTAAAATTCCAAAGGCTAACATTCTAGCTGTAGTAAGTTAAACTTGTAGATGTTTGTCTTCTCTTCTAAAATGTATTGAAGATAGAAGAAATAAAGCTATGCATTGCATTTTTGAATTACGTGGTTATCAAGAGTTTTGCACTTCAGTTGATTATTAAACTTGGCTCTTCAAGTCGTATTAACTTTACGTTTTTTTTGCTATCTCTTTCGCTATGACTAGCATGTGTCGTTTCCGCATGTAGCATATGGTGCTGCGCAAACACAGCTGGCCCAGGCTCATCATATAGGCTCTGGTAAAATGTTTAACAAAATAATACCCAATTTAAATTTGTTCAGCTCAATTTTAGGTGATGTATCAGCCGTTTTACTAACAAGTGGTTCATGTGTTCTGATGGTTATTCACCAGTCAGACTTTAAGGCTCAACCTGCTAGTGGCATGTTGAAACCAGATTGTGGACATTGTGACTGATGCTGCTATTGCAACACAAATAAACAGAAATTAGTTAATGCCACCAGTCTTCTATACAGGATTATTTACTTAATTGTATTGCCATAGTAGGAAATATAGCAAACTTTACAATTATTTATACCCATGATACTACCGTTTGGTTTTGTGTTTCGCAATGCAGATTTTTTGGGCAATTTCTTTGTGGGGTCCTGATATCCTGAGCATGTTCTATAAATCACATTTGAAATATATTCCTTTACGGTGACAATGTAAATAAAATAAATGCATATGTTATAACCAGAAAGGTCTCAAGTTGTCTGTATGCGTGTAAAGCGGTCTTGCCTCATAAACATGGGTTTCATTCCAGACTCACCTCATATCCCATGGGGCAATAAAGCAGCCGGGTACAAGGTAAGTAGAATAGCTTCTTTGTCGCAGCTGTTCTACAAACGTTGAATGGTTTCCAACTGCCGTAAATCAGAGTGAAAGACTGCAGAAAAGAAGCGCAGTTAGAGACAGATAAGAGACGGACTCCAGAGGCCCAGGAATGCATTTCTAATTAAAGCAATTTATTACATCTCACTGAAACATTTTGTATTCATTTTATACAATGTTTTGCACTTATGCATGGTTCGCTACCAACGTCTACTGATATAAAACACACAGAACACAGAAATAATGCAGGCAAACTGCATTCTTTATTATTCTTCATTGGATTCATTATGGGCCAATAATCTGTCATTCTACTTAACGTCCTATATCTCCCTTTATACAAGGTTCAAGCACGCATTACTTCAGGGTAATTTTTGCTACACCATTGCCGCGATAATTATCTGTCTATCTAGTTTATTAAAGCACTTTTTCTGTCTCCGTTGCTGTCGTAACTCAAGCATGAAAATGTTCCCTGCGTCGTTGCCCAACACAACATTAATGAAGTCAAGGTCGAGCAGGGGTTCAATTCTTACAGTTTAATTATCAGAGAAAGTTGACAATCTGTATGTATCTTTACATACAGTTTATATCGGTCGCGTGAACAGCGAAAAGGAATAAATTGCTTTGCCCGCATGAGGGCAAAAGTTAAACCTGACAACACTGCTCTCTATCGTCCACATTGTGCAACTACATGTGCAAACACAGCAATTTTTTTTTAAATCAATACAAACCTGAAAAAATATGAATATGGAAAAAAACTATTAAAACTATAAAACTATTCAATCTTTTTCTTGTTTCTTTCCAATTATGTTTAAACCATTTTCAAAGGAAAGTGTTTGTGGGGACCATGTTAAAAAACAGTCTGTCCTGGGTCTTACACATTACACACAGATACGTGTATTTGGGTCAAACTTTAAACATACTGTTTTGGTTGTGTATCCTCACCTGTTTAAGCGTCTCAATGGAAGGAGTGAGACCATAAATAAAGGAAAGGGGTGACAGAGAGCCTGAGAAAACTAATGAAGGACAAGATTAGTTTCCTTCTGGCTCTGCCTTTGGGTGTCTGATATTTCCAGTTTTCTAGAACTTTAGGTTAATAATTCCAAATTTCTCATTACTGTTTAATTGTAACCCAGCAAACAATGTTTAATGCCAAAGAGCAAATGAAACGAAATCTGCAAACGCCAAAGAGCAAATGAAATAAAATGAACATTTCCCAGTGTTTCCCATAATTAACAAAAACAGTTTAAAAAAAGATAAAAATAGTTTTTTAATCCTGTAACTTTAAGGCCTTTTACTAACAACTTAAGAAAAACGATCTATATATATGATATATAGGTTTTTGTATGTATGATAGTTTACTAATGTTACTGTAAAAATATTTTTGATAACTTTTCAAGAATGTTCAAATTTCATTTGTCTGTATAACAACGTATTGTAAAAAGCGCTTTACAAATAAATGCAAATTTTAGCCTAAAAGTTAGGCTAAGACAGCCTTCATTTTGAGAACATTACCTGTTAGTTGGGTCATTGTCTTTCCTAAGCACATGCCATTTGCACTAAAAACAATGATCAGAGAAAAAAAAGATATACATACAAAAGTGACAACACCTAACACACCAGATTGTACATATCACCCACAGAGTGAACAATTTCTTATTATTTATAAGTATTAACATCTATAATTCTGTCTCTAACAAAAGACCTCACATGAGTTAAAAGCTCTGAAACTTGGATACATTTAAAACATAGATTGTGTTCCAAGAATAACTGATACCTGGCAAAAACATGCCCTCTGCCGGATATCTAAATTTTCTATATACTTTTACCGGGTTCTGAAAAGGTACGCAGTAAAACCTAAAGGCTTACTTGTGGCATATTGGAAGCAAATCACAGAGATTTCAAACATAAATGTCACTTTTTACAGCAGCTCTTTTGAAGCGGATCGTTTATTTGTGATGGCTATTCTACCTCAAAGAATCTTGAAGAGTTTCCAGCTGATGTATAAAGATACTGGGAGATAAGAGACAGAAATGCATGCCTGGACTCCCAGAACTAATGAATGTAATTTATTACATCTTAAGCATTTATTTCATACAATATGTGCATGTGTGTCCTCAACCAGAATCAGAAATATATGGAAATAAATGACTAATAATTGTCTAGCAGACTGCCCTGTACAGTTTTCTAGCTATTGAATATTTCTGTGTATCTCACAAAGCTGTGCTCCGATTGTAGCTTGTAAAATGTGAGTCATAGTTAATGTCTGTTATCAGCAGCATTCATTGGCCACAGCGAATGATGGTGTATTCGTGACGTGTCAGAAAATCCGTCCAGTCATTCACAGTGTCCTCAGCTTCTGCGCTTTTTCGGTATGATAGGTGGAGGCGTGTGATGTGGCAACGAATCTGCCAGTTTTTCAGGCTGCAGGAGATGATAAAACCGCATGTTAATGTGCTTGAGATTTAATGTTCTGTTCAGAGTTTCTGGCTATATTTAAATCTGTGGAACTGTGTTGGTGTTTATTTGCTCTATCATGCGAATCATTAACTCAAATGAATCTGTAAATTAACAGGATGTTTATATAGACTCCTGCTGTACCTGTTGCAGCTGGAAGATCCAGCTTTGATAGTCCTCAGGGTAAATACAGGAGACTAGCAGAGGTTCCATTAGTTCACCTGGAAATCACATTAACCCCAGATTTACAAAATAAACTGGTTTCAAATTGCTGTGTGGTTTAAATTCTGTCTAACAGATCAATTCAAACCAACATGAAGCATCCATGCACAAATTTAGGATTTCAAATTTGCTTTTCTATTTTTTTTCTTAATTTCTAACTGTATCAAAAGTCACTTTTATAACTTATGCTTATTATATGGCTATATTAGTGGTTAAACAAAATACATGCAGTATGAGGAACACTGAGGCAGACAGAGTGTGTTTATCATATGGCTATTTTGTGAAGGTGAGTCATAAGATCTGTCATTACAACAGATCACTTGATTTCTGACTCTTAACGGGTCACACAGACGATGTGTTTGGCTGTCTTAAGGTTTATGAAGGTCCAATTTATCCTCATACCAGCAAACTCTAGACAACTGATATAACAGTGTAAAAAACTAGGTTTATTATGTGCCTTATACAAAGGCCTGTAGCCAGAGGCCACAAAAGTGTTATGAAGTCTGTTGCTGTGGCTGCTGTAACTGTGGGAAGTTCACACACACAACATCTCTCAGCAGTAGGCCTATAAACATTAGTCTCATAAACCAGTTCCTCAGCCACTGGTATATGTGACAGGCCTGTTGTTTAATAGACATGGCTGCTGTTAAAATCCACAGGGTCCAGTGTATATGCAATACAATAACAAGAAACTAATAATAAATAACAAGTAGAAAAGAAGGAACCAAGGCCTTGGGCTTACAAGCAATTAAAGGCAGGTTAGAGGGCTCTGACTGGAGGGCGGGATCCTACGCTTTTAACTAGCTTGCTTTTGCTAGCCTCTCCAGAATTGGCTACCCTAATGGTGCACATCTAAGTGTCATGGTGGGCAGATAACAGGCAGATGGACAGATAAAAACATTCTGCATGATACTGTTGACGGAAACATACCTGTGAGTTCAAACTCCAGTCGCCCAGGCATTGTTGACCTTTCCAAAGCCTTGACACTATTAAGTGGCAACCGACCCTTCATTATGAAACCATGATATGACTCGGTGTCAGTTAGTGAGTTGGAGCAAAATGTATTTATAGTGTACTCAAAAACGGGGCAAATAAAGTTCAGCACATACAAATTAAGGGCATCTTACCTCATATTTCACACGAACGCGCTGACAGTCAACAGACAGAATGAGAAGATCAGTAGAAAACAGCACAAGCAGACGTTCCTGAGGCCCCAACAAGATCCTTTCCTGTTGTTTACACAAACGCTGTTTAGTCTTGTTCTGGGTTACATAAATAACACTCTATAGTTAAATTTACCTTTGAGTATCTGCTACTAATATGCACCAGTGAAATGTATTTTGGATAGCCCATGTGTTGAATGGGCATCCCCTCCCACTGCAGTATGGGAGACCGCAGTAAGTATCTTTTAAGCTCCTCCCTCTTCCAGCTTTCATCACATGGTATCTGGAACAGTGAGAGAAAACGTCAATCAACTTTTAAAGGAAGATAGTTGGCAGTTAGTTCCGATGAATTCTTCTTCTATGGTTCTCATTCAACTGTACCAGATATGAAAGAGCACTATGAGAGGGGCTGAGCTGCTGCCGCAGGCATTTGTATCTTCTGTCCTCAATGTTCTCTAACCAAACCTTTGTTTCTGCAGCACTGGCACAAATGAAGATCTTGGAGTCCACCATAGGTCCTGTAGAGCATTACAGGGATCAGTGTCTTACTATAACCAGAACATTTCATGACCTCATGAGGGGATGATATAAGATCTCACCGCTAATCTCAAACATATGTGGAGAACTGGAGTCCTGCTGAGGGATCAGACGGACCTCAATGGCAGAAAGAGGAAGAATGCCCTGTGAGGAGATACAGCATGAGGAAATGAGAGTATGAAGTTCATGGCATTACCCCAGCTAACAATTTTAGGTTGTGAGAATGTTTCCCTAACCTTTCCATTAAGAAACAAAACATTTTTTTACATACAGTTTGAATGCTCAAGGAACATTCAAATGTTCAGTTTTTTTTCAGTATTAACGTTACTGTTTGGTTATAAAAATGTTAACTTTCATTCTGTAACATTTTTAAACCTAACAATATTTTTAAACCTAAACCTAACAATAAAATTTTAAACTTTGTAGCAATATAGTAAAATGTTTTGAAACTTTGACAGAACATTAACCAATGTTATGAGAATGTTTCCTGTTAGCTTGGTAAACATTAGCTTTCTTTAATGTGTATACGTTTTCACTGGTGAAAGCTCAAGCACAGAAAGTGTGACGTGGCCAAGATTTAAAATGCTTACTCTCTAAATATAAGTACACTTACAATATATAGATGAACTTAATGCAAAAATACAGACAAGCCACAAAACACAAATTCTGATTCATTGTTCTACAATAATAAAGAGACATGCTTACCTCATAAACAAAATCATGAGTTGAACTGTCCAAAGCCAGGATTAACAAATGGAAGGAGAATAAAACCAGATATCTTTCACTCATAGCCTGCAAATAAAAATCATAAAGCATATAAGTTACAGTCAACTAAAGAACATATATGACATATAGTGCCATACAGTTTACAGGCACTATGCATTTCTGTATTGTTACCTTTGTGTATCCACTGTGTAAATACACAGAGGATGAATGGATAATGTCTCCATATGTGTGCGCTGCCCGTCCTTCCCAGTCTCTGATTGGTTGTGTGTATACCCTATGATGGATGTCATCTTTTGTCCATCCCCAAAGCAACAGCTGAGAAACAGCCAATAAAATCATTTTCAAATTTGATAATCATGCATATCTGTATAGACTCTGCAAAAAATATTTTAACTTCTTTTTGAACTAATGGAGCTAGATAGAAAAGACATACGTGTGAATTGGACTGCTGTGTCATCTCTCTTGCAGAGACAGCATCTGGGTTCTTGCAAAAGACGCAGATGCAGATAAGGAAGATACAAACTCTTTTTCTCTTTGTCATTTTTAATGCATAAACATTTATTTCAAATTTATGTCAGCAAAAATGCAGTATGTGTTGCAGCCAGTTTATAACTGGATAGATAACAGGATTTTAGATAACAGTGTATGTATATATATATATATATATGTGTGTGTGTGTGTTAGGGTACTAAATCTAGTTCTATCTACGAGGGTACTTAAATAGATATTAATCAAATAAGCCCCTCCACCGAAACGAATTGCCTTGTTCACTTCCTGTTTACTGGTTTACCTCTTGCTTTAAGTGCAACACAGAAGGACAGTGATAAGGAACTTCATCTGTGTTGTTTCTTATGGGAGGTTGGAGCTTGCGATGATGACCCTGATCTGCATCGTTCCTTGTGGAAACCTGAAGCCTGCGATGATGACCCTCATCCATGTCATTTACTGTGGAAATCTGTAGCTTGCTTTCAGCAAGACTCCAGAGTCTGAAACGGAAGGTCGCTAAACAGTGTCAAACCACTTTACCCAGGAAATCAGAATGCAATGCAAATGGTCGTGCTCTAAATTGCATGATCAAATAAGTGTTAACAGTATGTGATATCCTGTTATATCGGGTGATATTGGAACGTTTAGGTCATGTGATTGTTCATGCACTGGGCTTGAGCAGAACGAAAGGTGTTGGTTTACATTGCTGAGCAAATAAAAATAGGTCACTTTACAATGCTTATGAAAACACACAACCAACAGACCCCCACAGCTCCTCTTGTTCTGTCTACCCACCCACCCAGCCTGTTGGGGGTACCCAGACATAATCACCTTATGAAAGACAGTCAGGCCTTCCAGACGAACCTCTGTGGCTAATTTCTATCATCTACATTCACTGAATCCGATTACAAACTTCAAGCATGTTTCTCCACAATAATAAAAAATTGTGCTTTTGACAACAGTGGTATGTGTGTATCTGTGTATTCTTAGATTTCAAGCAGATGTGTCTATTTCTGTGGACTGAACTGTCGTCTGATCCTCATTCTTCTGTTAGTTTGGGCACATAAACCCATGAGCTCTGATTAACTCCCACTATAATCCCTACAGTCTTCTAATGAGAGGATTGAGGCTTCCAGCCCAGAGTAAGACACCAGACTGTTCAAACACACTTCCCTCCTTTAATTAGCAATACTAGCTGCATTAGTTCTGCCTCATTTGTTGTACGAGCGCTTCTAATGAGATCTGCAACAGCATGAACGCTGCCCATAGTGGTAAACATTATCATTATGAGAAGGATAACCGTAAAGTTGCACATGAGGTTTCGTGCAATTTCATCAGATGTCACCGATTTGCATTTGTGTATGTTTTCAGACTGACAGAAATAAGCAGAAATGGGGAAGGTGGCATTAACTGACACCGAACAACGCGTCCAAACTGAAACTTTGAAGTCTAGAAATCACGTACTGTACTCACAGGCTGAAACCGAAACTGTCACAAAGCAATTCTCTGTTATTAACATCCCTCTGAAAATATTGTCAACCTCAATGTTTAACGGTGAAAATTCGCAGTTTAACCACTTTTAGGTAACGTCAAAATCAGCTACTTTTATACTCTTCATTTAAAATCTTCATTACAAACAACCCACATCCTTGTTCTTTTTATAACCCTGTTATTTTTAAAACTTGTCAAATATTATCCAACACTCAGAAATGAGGAAGTAACATTTTTTATATATATATACTCGTTATTCAAGAGTCTGGATCCCAACACAACTGCATGTTTCAAGAAACAACCGTGGCTGCGGTCAGACTCTTACCCTGCATTGCCGATTTCCATGAGTTCAATCTCATCTGGCCCCACTTCATCAGTTCCCATGTGCCTCTGGGTCACACTGCAGCATCCCATAGTTCTGGTATCTTCACCTCACCCTGTTTTCCAAAGCTTCTTCAGTCTCTCACACACACTGCCCAAATGGCCTCTTCTCTAAAGCTACACACTGAGGACCATCTGCCCTTAGGATCAGTCACCCCCCACACACCCCAAAAGCCACTGGGGTGTTAGTAAGGTGCAGTGTTGATACTGATGCACAGACAGAAGTCTGAAGAAGAGAAGTTGGGTGAATCCTTCTTTGAGGTAAAAGGACAAAATAAACTATTTAAGTGCAACCGAAACCATTTCAAACGAACACTGTGTGGAACAATGTACAACAGGCACAAATGCTGCACTATTTCTTCCTGTTGCTAGTACAGTGGTGAGGCGGTGACGTAGCCGTGGCCAACACAACTTCCTCACGTCCTCAACCCTTCAACAGTTTCATCTCCTGATTGAGTTCCACAAAACCCATTTCAACTGCTTTTTACACTCAAGGGATGCAGGGCAGGATTGAGGAAGCAAATCACATTTAAGATAATTACAGCTTGAGAGGTCTGTGCAGAAAATAGTCACAACAACAAACTGCAGCTGAACGTGAGACGTGTTGCATATTGTGTTTACTGATGGTGAGGAGTGTGTAGAGGTGTAATCTAGCGTTTGTTTTGTCGCATTCGCCGCAGATGGAGGAAGAAGGAGGGCTTTGTGGCTGCATGTATAATGCCACAGACACTCTGTTGCTTTGAATGTAATGCTAGCCCAAAAGAACACAATGAACTAATCTTATGAACAAAAACAGTGAGGCTCCTTTAACACTAGTTATGGTTGAACAAACACCACATTATGAAGTTGTTGGGCACTATGAGGTATCATATTTAATGTTCTACATTGCTACATTACATAATAATATACTGTGTTAATAGTATGCTTTCTTTAGCAAAATTGGTACTTTATTTGCTTAAGAAAGCACAACATTTAATCATTATACTTTAGATAAAACGCAATAAGGCACTTAGTGAAAAGCATGAAGACACTCTGCTTTGCATCTTTGCATATTTTTTGAATCACTTCATTGAAACTTCATTTAAGAATTTAGGACAATTTATTGTGAAAATTATAGTAATGAGAATCAGTCACACACAGAAGCTACTGTAGCTCAGATTAACATTACACTTAGATAAAACCCTCAACATATGTTGAGCGTTGAATGGTCAAACTTCTTGCTCAGTTTATCATCCATCTTCTGCCTTTTCCTTGGTCTCTTTCTTGTCCACTTGAGCCAAATAAATTTTAGACATTTTTAGGTTGCGTCTCACATGGTCCATATTGTCCACCTGCCGGCCTTGAGCACCAAGTCTTTGTGTGGAGTTTGAGCTTTTGCTCAGAGCTGGTGTAGACAGAGATCGGATAGCACTTCTCACAGGCACCATTCTTGGAGGTACGTTGAGGTTGGAGATCTCTGCAGCTTCCTGCCAGGTGCATTTGCTGAGATGCAACTCCACACGAGTACGAACAGGTTTGGGCTGGTGCGGTCGGAGCTGATTGGTTTCTTGCGCTCTGGATATCAGAGTCTTCTGCATTACGGTTGAAGGTTGTTTATCTGGTTGCTGTGAAGGTGGGCTGGTATTGGACCAAACAGACGCTGTAGGACGGCTGACTGGAATTTCTGTTGCAGCACCAGTAATGGGACACTTGGTGCCCCTGTTAGTTGATTTCCATGTTGGTGTTGCCATGGCAGCAGATGTGTGTGTTTTGTTGACGATATTGTGGTTGGAGTTGAGGGTCTTTGGGTTGTGGGTTGAGAGGGGTCTGGAAGTTTTGTACTTTTGCCTGCCGATGCACATACTCTCACCATTATACAGCAATACAAAGTCCCTTTGATTGTGTAGAGGCAACAGCTTCAGTCCACAGCAAGACTTGTTGAAGATTTCCAAAGTTAGATCTAAAAAAGGAAGGATGCCACTGTGTCACATCTACAGATGAGTGTTGTCACACCTCATTTGATCATGTTTCATCAGACGCAACGAATTCCCACAGTATTCACACATGCAGCATGTCAACCAATCAGAACAGTTGTTTAAAAAAAAGTGAAATTTCACACTGTGAATATGTTGCAGAACTTCTAAGTTTGCTTAGAACTGATCTAAATGTAATAAATGTACTTTGTGTGAATGGTTATATATATGAAAACATACTAACTGCATTTCCAGCTGTTCTTTATTGAATCAAGCAACTCACCGAGGGTTTCTGTGACTGTGCTGGGAATAACTTCTTTTAATACTTCACAGTTTGTATGCAGGGCAGGATTACAGTTCATTTCTAACAACCAGACCTGCCAAAACACATATTCAGTCATAATCCACTGATATCCCAAATGTAAACGTTTGTGAAAAATTTGTATTGCGTTTTTCAATATTTGCCCTATTTGAAAAAAACTGAAACTCACTGTGAACAATTACAGCGTATTTACATATAATTTTTTTTATCAAAACACAAGCAGATTTAACCAGTAGAGGGCAGCATTACCCCACTCAAAGTTTCTATTCATTTTAACTATTTGCCAGCTAAATATAGAACAATAATTTTCCAACATTAAACACACGTTTATTCTTTGTTGGCAGGTGCGAAGATGAAAGTGTAGAAACGTCAAAATTGCACATTACGTATATTATATGAATGTGGCAGCATATTACATTGAATCTGTTTCTGTGCCAGCAATATGTGATAAATATTATTTAATGTCTGTGGTGTAACAACATAAATGCTGTTGTTGTGTGTGAATCCATAATGATCCAGTAACCTGGAGACCAGAATCTAGCTGGTCTGGGGACCGTGTGTTTTTGCTTACAGTACATGTGTTGCCTGGCAACTGCTTGGCAGGGATTGAATTTAGGATGCTCCATAGGGGGACAACGGGCCTCTGAACATCATGTTTCCAGAGAACCATGACAGCATAAGAAAATTGTATCATAATTGTCTTGAAGGAACTAAGGAGATTACAGTACAGATAAATAAAGACTTCATGTTTGTAATGCTTCTTACCACATTCATGGATAATTCTAAAACTAATCTCCTGTGTTAAGCCTGCCAGGCTGAGGTTAACACACACACGCACACACACCAAACACACACTTCACTATATTAATGGGACACTGCTTAGCCTCCATTGTTTTTATACCAGGCTAATTCTTTTTCATATTTCTGAGTTTTTTTATTTATTAAACTAACTGGCACCACCTAGAATGTCTTAAGTTGGTTTTTGACATGCAACATGCTTCGCTACATTAATTTTGAAACATTTGGCACACACACAAATGTAATCAAACCTGTGCACACATGCACACAGTTTTCTTGCAGCCCCATTATAACGTCTTTGTGTCTCACCTTGAAATTCTCATCAATCAGGAAGTCACAGCCAATGAGGTCAAAGTAACCAAGTTTGCAGTCCAGCTTGCCTTTAACAGCCTGAAAACACTGCAGGATAATAATTTGCATCCTCCTCTGCAAAACGACAACTTCAGTTAAAGTCACAGTTTAACTACTGACAAGTTTCTCCTTTCGATTTATAGCTAGTAATAACCTGCCAAAATGATTGTTAAGAATGTTTTTTCTCATCTTTTTCAATGTACACGATGACCTTTCATTTTAATATTGCATATTCTGAAACCACCGTTACCATGACAACCGTGCATTTGCAAGTTCTTTTGAAAAACCCACATGCAGTCATTACTTTCAATGAAACTGTGGTAGCATGAACACCATCCCACTACTTTTAAATACCAATGAGTGTATAAAGAAAAATACACATATAAAATCTATAAACTCACAGCAAAATGACTCAGAGCCCAGTCTTTTGGTAGACCCTTTGGCAGCATGTACACCTCATTGATGTAGCTATTGAAACGCTCCATTGACCAAACTGTCTCTTCTTTCATTAGACTGTATAGAGGATTTTTTTTCTGCATGTACTGAAACAGATTGACCGTGTTATTTAGCAATTTAAATAATGATTAGAGATTTAAAATACAGTAACTTACCTGATTGGTCAGGTGGGCTGTGATATTGTCAGAGTTGGGGTCATAAAGATTACACGTCAATCGGATGTAACCATGGCGAAAAAACACCATGTATGGTGAGGTAGAAGCAATTAGAAAGTACGACCGCACATCAAATTTCTTGCCCTGAAGTAGCAACGGCTTATGGATGTACCTTTAAAAACATCAGAAGAACTTTTAATATTGGTATTTTTTGGTTAAATGTGATTATATTAACAATACATTCCAGTATAATGGATTTAACTTATTGTGTGTTCACAGAAGAAGATTATAAATTTTTTTATTTATGAAGTAATTCATATTATTAATAATTAATATTATTTATATTCTGTAAATTATTGAATATATTGCTGTTTAATATTAGGCCTCAAAAATAAAAATGTCACATGACCTGATCACATGACTTCTCTTTTTTCAATGGCATCAAATCTATCATTTTTGTGGTTGTGTTGTCATTTGATTTTTGAAGGTAAGATTCATTAGAACATGTGATCTTTTGAAACTGTCAACTTTACCCACTGCTGAACAATTCGAGCCTGTGGCAAACTGAACGGTGACTTCCTGTTTAACTGCTGCTCTAAAGTGTTCTGCAGTCTTTCTTTAAACGTTGCAATTTCTTCGGGTGTCCTTAACAGAAAAATGCCTCGGCCTTGATTGAGGCCTGTTGGTTTGCAGATCCACATGCTGGTTTTATCATGACATACTCCTACAATCCACATCAAAGTTACATTCAATGAACATTCACTGCTGAGGATTACAGACTAATCAACTTAAGTTTTAATTAAACACCACAAAACGTAAATGAATATTATTGAAATGCCTGCAGAACTTTTGTCAGTACCATTAAAAAACATCTCTCTCTCGTCTTTCACATCCATACGCAAAGTGAGAGGGAAAAAATCTTCCATCTTTAACCTCCTGCAACATACAAACCAATTTTATACAGAAGCAATTGCGCAAGTATAAACCCAGGCTCAATAACCGGTTGTATAAACTGCTTAGACTAGTTTAATGAGTTATCTTTCTTAACTATTTTTAACAGTTTTAACTATCAATTAGACTGGTCATAACTCATAATTCAGTCTTACATCATCTGGTTTAACCTAACTAACTGATAGTTAATCAGACTAGTTCCTAAGACAGCTAGTATTTAGTGTAATTAAAGGAGTTCAACTATATCTCTCAAGGCTTCTGTAAAAGATCTTTCCCTCATTTTCACTTCATGGGCAGCCCAGAACATGACTAAAATCTAAGTCATACTATCAAACGTTTTATTAGCATTGTTGTAAATCTCCTCTGATACCGTCACAACAGTAGCTGGTTTTTAACCTGTTTCCACGCCCATAGTTGACTTTGCTGCTGACTCTCTCATACTCCCGTAGGCTGTTCAGCAGGCCTATCTTTGTGGTCAGGACCTTATTATTGGGTATCTGGTAAATCAACTGGTTTCCTGTGTGAACACGAACATAGACAAAGCGTGTAATGATTTTATGATTGATGTAAATTTAATATGAAAAAGTGGATCACCTGCTTTAAAGTTGTAGTAGGAAGCAAGCGATTTGGTTTCACACCACTTCAGCTTGTAGTCCAGCCTGGTCTTGTCATATATGCGCTGCCAGCCTCGACTCTCACAGTATGAAACAACTCTGAACAATAAATCAGAGATTTAAATGAGAGTTTGGTGTATATATATATATATATATTAAGATTAAGGAATAGGCATAAAATCTCAATTTTTCTAAAAAAATTTTCTACATTTCTAATTTAAAATAAATTTCAAATAATATAAAATAATACATAAATAATAAAATTTAAAATAATAATCTCAAAACATCCAATCCTAAACACTCACTCACATGGAGGCCCCATTGCTCCCCCCAAAAAAGAAGAAGGGTCCAGGGCCCCGTGGATCTTCAAGACGCTTCTCTCTGTCCCTCTCGACAAATGAGATGCTCACTGGACATTTACACACACCCACACACAGAAAGAAACAACACACACACACACACACAGAAAGAAATGACACACACACACACACAGAAAGAAACAACACACACACACACACACACACAGAAAGAACAGGCTCAAATTATGTCATTTAGAAACCCTGTATACACTAAACTTGTCCATATTTCTTTAATGTTCTTTATTTAATCACATACAATGTAAAAATAAATTATCCAGTTGGAACATGTCTAATATAAGACTAAAGACGACATGGCTGGTTGCAGGTCGGAGGTCAGAGACACCTGATCCGGTTAGTGTTAAATTAATCTCACCTCCTCTTCCTAACCAGTAAGTACACCCTAACTAGACTTCACCCTGTATCATGTTTTCTTGTTAGCTGGCTGTGAACCATTTCACAGAACACTGAATAATACACCACGCACTTTCCAGATTGCCATCTAAAGTGGATAGCAAATTTAAAACTGTAGCATATGGCAATACATCAATACAGCATTTATTGTGTTAGCTCAGTTTTTTGTACTGATGCATTGTAAATCGAAACAGTAAGTGTGGGCGGGGCACATCAAGAGTTTGTCCCGTTTAAATAAACAAATTGGCTTTTAGTTACATCACAGCTATAAACTATTATTTGCTACTTGTTAGTTGGTTGCAGGTGATATTATGGGGAGGGACCAATTCTCTGATGTTTTTGGCTTGCTGTGTACAGAGACTATAAATGATACTGTAATGCTAAAAGGGAATATAGTTTGAGTCCACTAACATATAGCCATATGTTATATACTTATCATATATTATATACTTGCACTAAAACACACACAAATACACACACTCATACGCACCTCGCAAGGTTCCATCTGTCTGTTTAACACGTCGTCTTTGCATCTTCTGAGACGCCCCCTTTCTCCTTATCTCCCTGTTCTCCTTCTGCTGTTCATCTCCATTCATCACTTCACCCCCAGCATTCCCCGGGTTGCCCCTCTCCTTCTCGTCTGACTGGCCCTGATCCTCCATGGCTTGCTGTGTGTCTCTACGGTCCTGTCTCTGTCCAGCACCTGGCTCTTCTCCAGGCTGATGGGGCTCTACCCAGCTCACTGATGACATCACTGTCACTCCCCTGTAACCGACTGGGCTCTACAAAGAAGGAATTTCCATTAGCACAGTCATAAAGAACAACGCAACAGTGTCTGACTGACCTCTGGGGTTTAATAACCCAAAAAGCAACACTGGCTATGCATGACTATTTTTGAACTTATTTTGTTGTTGATTTTTATTGTGGTCACTGGAATAAAACAGAGCAGTTGCTTGAAAAACTGCAGTTTTAAAGACTGATTTGAATGCAATTTTAATATAACCTTACAATTTAAATATAATTAAATACAAATATATACAATTTAAAATGCATAAGCACAAAGAAGAGAGAAAAAAAACGAATTAGAGCCCTAAAATACTTCAAGATAAAACATGTTGTAAAACATTTCAGCAATAATGCATTAACTCTTATCAGCCACATTAAATGCAGTCAATACAGTTTCTGTTACACTTACACTGTAGATTTTGGCGATCACAAAATGCTTGTTCCAGTTGTTCTACAACAGATGTCTCTCTTGGGAATATTAAATCTGCCGTGCTTGCAGATGTTGTGATAGTCTAACATTGTTTAGTGAGTCCATGTTCTTAAGAGACCTTTGAAGCATGTTAAATCTATGCTGATCAAACTTAGCAGGCCAATGTAAACAACTACTAGTTGCCTGGGAAATGAGTGTCTTAGCAACAGCTTCAACTGGTGGGTTAAACAAAAGGAAATGATTCTCCAGGAAATGATTCCTGGCGTTTCCAACCTACCCTGTGAGTTTAACGTCATTTATTATTAACTGTCCTTCAGATTAGCACTTTGGCATTACAGTAATACGAGAATGGATTTTTGACGACAGTGAATTGTTCTGTTTTCTTTGTTATCTTTCTTAAGCTATTGTGTGCAATTAGGTGTAAAATTATATTAGCCATAGAGAAACCTGATCTAACACTGATCAGGTTTAACAAAACAAAGCCCATTGATTTTCTTCTTATATTATTCTATGACATGAATTATCCTAATTTCAAAATGGATTAAAGTCTTTCAAAGAGATCAATGCTTTTAATGGCAGAACTCATAGGATGGTACTGGTTTGGGCTGTGCACAAACAATTGTGTTGTCATGATAAAACATCAAACAAACGCTCAATAAAGGCTACACAAATATCTAACCCAAACACACCTGTCACTATGCAATTACCCTCATAATAAAGAGACTCCATACAGCCTTTGACAGAACACACTGTTGTTGCCTAATTCTAACTGCCAGTAACTTATTATGTTGCAAATATTCAGGTAAACTTTAGCTGCCCTTGAGAAAACGCTTCAAAGATTAATGCCTGTATTTGTAAAATTTATTTAATTACTTAGAAAATAGATAAAGATTTTCCATGTTTCAGATGTTTTAGTTAGTTCCCACATATTCTAAATTTAAAGGCGTCTCCAAAAAGTGTAAAAAATGGCTAAAACTGGAAAAAACACCCAGAGACCACCGGCAATTTACTGTAAGCCCCCTCTGTTGCTCATTAGACTGTTCCGTTTTGCTTTCCTTAAACAGGCACCCACACAAACCTAATAGTTTTTTCGTTTTTTTCATTGCATGTGCAGAATAAGAGTACTACATAAAAATAGGTAAATGTTTCTGTTAATGTTACTTTAAGGTTATAAAAACTGAACAGTAGTACTAAAGAGATACATACAGTATCTAAACAAAAATGACGTTCTGATCACATAAAGTCATAGTGGTAAAATTCATTGCTGCCGTTTATCATTCATCAGGCACAAATCCAGTCACAGTAATACTACACCTCTATACCTTCTCAAAGACAACACATGATAATTGCTAACCTCAGCTATGAGCCATTTGTTTTTTACCGCTAATACAACATTATTTTCAACACTTGTTGTTTTCAATTATGTACATTATTAAAAAAAAAAGTAAAAACAAAAATATTGAATTTCCATCACATGTATTTTTTCAGCCCATTTGTCATGCCTTTAAATAAGGCTTGTGGCACATCAACCAGTTTCAGCCACACCTTGCCAGTAGGCTGCAATCTGATAGACATTGTGTACAGAGTGTGTGTAGGTGGACAAAGAAAGCAGGTTTGTTTTACAGCCATGTAACTCCCCTGGCTCACCATCTGCTTATGAGCATGAGTGTGTGTGTGTGTGTGTGTGTCTGCATTAGAGAGAACCCAGGGCAAGTATATTTTTGGGGACTGTTTATTACAATCCAGGAGTTACTGAGCAATGCATGTGCAGTAAACAAATGGCATATTAAACAATCATGGAAGAGAAAATGATTAGGTAACATAAAAACAACCTCTCTGAGATTAAACACATTTTTAAGCTTTATATATTCCACACAAAGGCAGACAGCCAACCAGGCTAAGACATTTAGGTTGTAAGAATGTTTTCATAATGTTTTCATTAGGTTAGTATCTCTAATGTTAAATTATATATAAAAATATAACATTTCTACCGTTACTGGAAGAATGCTTTGACAGCTTTGAGGGAATTTTTAGACGTTGAACAACATTGTGAGAGTGTTTCCTGTTAGCTTAGAAAGCTGATATTTAGAAGAATGTCTTCCCTGCTGTTTCTCATACTGTTAAAGCGAATGAAGGCCAGGGGGTTTTCATCATTCACCTCATTTTTTGGGTGGTATCTGTTTAGCAGTATGTGAAACAGAAATGCAAAATGATCATGCCAAGAATTACTAGTTTGTTAGTCATCACTAGCTGAATAATGTGCTCGTACAGTAAATCAGGAATTATGACGTTATTCCATTAAAGGAGGAGCAATAATGAGGTCAGGAAGGTTTTTAAACCACAATCCTGACAATAACAACAATTTTCAAGGATTTGTCTCCAGGCAGCCAGTTGGTCAGACCCAAGCGATTAAAGTGTTAATATGGTTAATAAACAAATCCGTAATTTTTCATTAAATATAAATCAGTGATTAAACAAGTATTTAACACAGCAGTTAAATAAAGTTTAATAAAGTTTTAATAAAGCTTAAAATAAAGTTTAAAATAGCCCCTTTATACTATATGGTTTTCTGCCATTTAAACTTGTTCAAGAAATATGTTTTACGTTTAAAACCGAGATGGCGACAGAGAGGCAAAAGCATACGAAGGAAAAAATGGGTTTGTTAAAACATGTCAGAAAGCATGGCCAGAATTTTTACAAAACACTTGGCAAAGCAGGGAGTTCCCTACACGTGAGTACTAGTTATTCACCCTACAAGTATGTCACAGCCGTTTAAACACGTGTCTTCTGACAGCCTGTTCCACTTCATTAACGCACCTCGGTTAGACTTACCGAGTCTTGGCTGGAATCTCACCGGGCTGCATCTGGACACGCACAGACCGGTGCGGAATTCGGCTCCCAGTTTCCGGTAACGTGCAACTCTCGTGATGTCACGCGAGCTTATCTCTCATCTTCCCTTTTATTTTTACATGCACGTTTAACCCACTCTGTCATTTGTGTTATAATGATGCCTTTTCTAATGTCTTTTCCGCCCCTCTGTTTGATTATAAACTATTTAACACTGTATATATTTGTGCTCCAATATACGAGACGGTTTTTATAACAGATGCACTTTACAGTAATTGCATAGCAAGTGTAATTTACTGTAGTGGGATAAGAAGATGTTATAATTTTACAAATGTTTATATTTTAAACATTAGTGCCTGGCAAAATTAAGATTATAGAAGATATATTAGCTACTAACTTAAACCATGGAAAACAAGCTTTTGTAATTGTGGGCAATTGTGGGTTATTTTTAGTTACTGCATTACAACACCAACAGAAAAAAAGATGGAAAGGCTCTACTATGTCATAACTTAAGACTGCAAAACAAAATGACATTGTCATTGTGCAACTGCCCACAGACTAATACGTCAGAGATGACACATAATTATAAAGGCCGTTTGTATTGGCTTATATTATATCAGAACTTTATTGAAACAAACAAGATCATTATGTTCATTATATGAGAAGTTTATTGAATCATTCATATGTTTATTCACAGTAACATGTATTTGAGTACATAAACTAGGTGAATAAAGGTAATGCGTTCACATTAGGTAAAATTCTCTATTGCATGTCATTGTCCTGATGTTCCTGCCCCCAGGTACGACCGAGGCCTCACTGGCAGCTAGTGTGCTTTCCAGAGTAACACAATGAGCTTCTGGCAGAACAGGGTAAATTGAGGTACATAAAAAGGAGCTCTGTTCGCTTGTAACTGGATCTGCTCAGCTCTGAGGCCAGGCATTCCGGGCGGCCCACTGTGAACACAATGATCAGGCCAGCAGTCACAGACTCAGCCTCAGATTTACTGACAGCCATTAACATACACCTTATCTGACCACTGAAAACACGCCTGACTGGCTCGATATAATCTAAAGAAATGTCTCAGACACAGTCGATTTAAGTCTAAAGCGTTTCTCACTGCTTTTATACTTTTCCACACATTACAATAGATTTTTGTTGCATATTGTCCTGCAATCTGCAATAAACATGTAAAAGACACACTTGGCTGGATGGAAGCCAGTTAACATATTACACAGGGAATAATGTGGGCTTTATTTCATGTGGAATTTTGTAACCATAGTAACACAGGACGATCCCTCTGTTGGGTAAACGGCAAGTGACAAAAATCCTTTTATCAGGACTCATTTCTGATCTAGCTGTATATTTAATTGCCCTTCAATGTCATACCATTGCATGTATTTATCATTTCAGTTTATGATGCAATCCAATGAAATATCAACATACACAGAGTAAAAAACACATTAAATATACATATAGATCCACATGTCCTAGATTTCTAGTTTTCTCGGTAAAGTCAAAATTACTTGCAGGTTTAGGGCAGAAACTTTGACTCGTAACACATGGAAGAGAATTGCAAAATTCATCAGTCTTCCAGTGTAAGGTTCACAGTTCCTTATAAAATACTTACATGCTGTACATATGGAATACTCAACCCATAAATTATATGCAGTAGAGTCTAAAAGTCCAAGACCAAAAAGATTATTAGGTAATAAATACATTTTTTAAAATCTGCAGTATTTCTTGGTCACTAAGCAAAATTAAACTAAGTAAAATTTAACTAAGCAAATCTATAACACTGACCATGTAATCTTTGTATAAAAGTTGATTTTACAAAACTTTTTTAAATTTAAATAATAAAAAAAGGGATTGTTCTTCCATGGTGACAGTTAATACGTTGGAAGTATAGCCGGGGTTTACATTACAACTACTAAACTCTAGTCTTATACCCTCTAGATAAATGATATGACATGACAGGAGTATTTGCATATGTACATAGTAAAATAACATCAACGACAGAATGACAAGTTATTACATGCTCCCACAGGGACTGGTGAAGGTCATTGCTTCGAGGGGAACATTCAGAAGGCAGGGGCTGGAGATGATGACATTGCCACTAGATGGACGGCATTACCAGACAGTATTAGACACCGGTTATTAGATCTAACCATGTCTGGTAAGACGCCCATCAACAGGCCTGACTCTGTGAACCTACAGCTCGATGATAATGACAAAATGATGTTAACTGGCAAAAAAAACACTAAACCGTTCAGATAAGTCTTTATGTGCCATAAAATTTTTTGTTCAGAACAAATATTGACAGAATTCACAGTAAAGTGATTAGATGGAAAACAAAATGGAAAACGGTCAAACCTGTTTGGGTTTCAAAAGGCCAAAAGGACCTCCGAAATGATTGGTTTAGGTTATAAAACAAAATGGAGGGTGGCGAATGACAAACATGAGTCCATTTCATACATATACAAGGATTATAAAAGTACCCCAGACAAGCAAATATGGGTGTGGTGCAATATTTGCTTGTCAATTCACCCTCCTTAAACAAACATTCAGTGCTTCACTGGCTTTATGCTGTTGGTTCTGTCCATACACTGTTTCTTAGGGTCTTTAGAGAAAAATGACTGATATATTTTGTCTTATCAGCAAGTCAAATAATGGTTCAGTTTTCCCTGTCATGTATTTTGTTATGTAATTTAACTTCATGTGCATAGTTACTGGTTAATTTAGAAAACAATAGTGAAGAAAAGGTGATGAATACTTTTCGATACTTTTAGTATAACAATACTCTACTGGTGAATAACATGTCTGCCTTGGACTGATGCCAAATGGATTGCCTGTGGGAACATACTGAGTCAGGGATATAACATGAAAACGGAAAGGGGAAGAGGAGGACCCGGGGATGTCATTATGTCTATTTTTATCAGAAGTGTTACGCTGTGATCAAATGTCGGTTACAGGATGTGCCACGCAGGTAAAAGGAACTTGTCCAATCACAGCTCGTCTTGCTTTCACAAAAGCCACACTGAGCATAAAAGGGGGAGGGGGAAGCACACAGCCAGTCTGGTTTAACAGTCAACTGACTGGTACTCTTTAACTAAAGCTGGGTGGGGCTCCGACGTCTGAACAAAAAATAGGACAAGGACATGAATGAAACAAAGCCGTGGAGAATAAATTCTACCCCTCTTTTACCCCCTCTTTTACTGTTAGGTATAGTTGAAAGTATATTCTATGCCTAAATTATTAACAATTTTGTATGCCTTTATCTGTTTAACTGTTAAACCAACGTTTGTCTGGTGTGATTATTATCTTATCCTAATGAATGAAAAAATACAAAGCAAGTGCTGTCAGACACCATAGCATTGATAAGTACTGCTGCCATGGCAACAGTACAGAACAGTACACCGTGGGCTGTTTCCTGTCTTCTGTTGTTGCACTACATCACCTTTACAATAATGTTGAGCTATTACCGTATGTAGACCAACAGTTTCAACAGTTTCTAATGAGACTGTATTTATTGTAGGTCAGGTGTTTCACTGGACATGTAGAGTTCCCCTTGAAGTAACTAGGTCACCCAACAAACATCGTTACCAGACAGTGTTAGAAAACAGATACACAGTCCAGCACTGCCCGGTAAGATGAGTGCTAAGTGCCAGACACAAGACCCTTCACTGGGATTTTTTTGGGGGGATGTGTTGGCAGATACAGAAAGTTCTAGATCTTCTGAGGCATCAATTCCTGTAGCTTGTGGACAGCCATCATCATCATTACCAGGCAGTATTAGAGAAAGTACAGAAATCCAATGCTGCCTCGTAAGATGGAGAAGACTAGCCAAATATCTCCTGAAAAGTCTGAAAGAATTTCACTGAAAGTATTTTGAATATTCTGAGAACATGGAGCAAACCTCTTAAATTACCTTAAATAATTACCTTTAACAAATTACCTTAAATAATTAAATGTAATGTCTACAGCAGTTTACCCAAGTAGTACAGTAGTACCCAACCCTTGTGTGTATAAAGCCTGGTGGTAATCAACATCATCTGAGAAATGAACCACAGAAACTGCAATTACATTCAATGGGGTTCTGACTCAGTCAACTGTCCCAGGGAAACACGTAGACAAAGGGTATGCCAACAAAATAACCTGCTCAAAAAACAGGTAGAGCTAGTATGGGCTAGGAGATAGACTGCTTTGTTCCCCTGAAAACTGGAGCTTAGCAAAGCAACTGAGGCAGTGAGTGGGCCACTAAGACAGTTAATAATTGCCCAAACCTGTTCTGACTGGTCTGATATGACATCACGACCAGGCTGGGAGGGCTGTTCTATTTAACAATATAACGTTGACAAAAATATGCATTTGGATAAACGGTGCCCCCAACCCAGCCCTTTGTGCTGAAAGCAACAAAGCTAGTACTGGGTGGTGTTGAGAGATTAGTCCATTCTCCAGTGAAGACTAAAGTTTATAGCGCACAATACAAAAGTAGTGCTGTCCAAATCGTGCGAGAAACAAAACTACTGCAGGTGTGGGAAGGGCTGACTGATGCTAATGATAGTCAATGGGTTTTGCTGTGTGCAGTGATAACACCGAGTTGGAATGTTGTTCCGGGCTGATCTGCGACCTGGATTCTGTACGGAGAAGGTCATTCCACACGCCTCTCGATTACTGAGTAACGTTTGTACCTTACGGTGCTTAAAATTCCATCTTTACTACAATGCCAACCTTTTCCATCACACATTTTTTACTTTTGAATTTAGATATTATAAAGGTAGTAAAGTGAATTACTGATATATAATTTAATATAATTTAACAATAAATTACATTCTGGTAAACTCTTCTGTCTGAATAGCTTATTTTTGTGTAAATACCAGAGGCAGTAAAATAAAAAACTTAGCTACCAAATAGCTAATAATGACCAATAATAGGAAAGGAAGGAAATCATAGAAATTAATATTAATGATTACAAAGCAAAAAAGTGTCACATGATTATAAAAGAAACTGAATATAATGTTTTTTTGAGTGAATTTGAAATGAATTAAAGAATGGGAGGATAAGAGAGTAAAAGAGAGATTGAGTGAGAGAGGGAGCCAGAGAGAAAGCCAAAGGTAGAGAGACAGCCTGTAACCTTACCGTCATGAAAGGGACCCTGGTAGAGCAACAAAAAAAGCAAGTGAGGGGGGAAAAGAAAGAATAAAATCTCAAATGTCCACCAAGTGCCTGAAAAGCCCTCAGCTTCTTCTCTCTCGGTCAGGACCCATGCAATGAAAACCACAAGCAGACCTGCTCTCCCAGACTGCAGCCTCTATTTGGTTAATCATCAGCATTATAAACCAGTGCAGCAGGGCCTTCTGAGAAAGAAAGAGCGGTAGAGAGAGAAAGAGAGAGAAGAGAGAGAGGGAGAGTATAAGTATTAAAGAGCAATCAGAAGAGGAAAACACGAAAAGTTAAGCACATACTTCATTTAGTTGTTTCTAGGCCTCATGTCTAGCCCTTTGGTGAGCATTAGCGGTTTTGTTAAAAATCATTTCCCCTCATTTCGGCTCCAGTCAGGTGCAGGTTTAACCTTTCCTGGCTGTCTGCACGGGTCTTTGGGTTGTGAGCGAGGTGTGATCAAGTAACTCTGCCCTTCTTGTTGGAATGTGACTCCGGCTGAAATGGACAACCTGAGGGGTAAACTAGGCTTGGCCTTAATCAATAGTTTGGGAAGAACAAAGATGAGGAAACCCTAAACCTTACTTAAAGGCGGGTCTTGCTCGGGTGACTGTAATAGCGTTTCAGGTTTAAATGGATGTGTTGTTTTCTGTTGGGCTGCTATGAGTGCAGCGGGAAAAATGTAACAAATATTCTGGTTTTCCGGGGAAAAAAATCTCCCTGAAATTATGCAAAACCAGGATATTTCCTTTTTGAAATTTGAAAGTGTTGCTCAAATGTTTTGCCTAATTTGTTTTCCTTCACTTCTGAGTGAATGTAAAACGGAAACAGAGAACGTTATTTGCATATGTGAAAATGTGATTAACTTCCGAAGAATTTCATGTGGAGAAGAATTATTACAAAGAATTATTGTGATTATTCTATGAAAATGTCCTTGCTAAAACTAAAAGATGTTTCTAACTGCAATAAATGGCCTACTATGAACAAAATGCACCAGCTAATAGATGATGTCTCCCTAAGCAAACTCAATGTGCAGTGATGCACGCTGCTGGTTATGTCTGTTCTTAAGTACACAAGTTCAATGTGCTGCACTTCCGTGACCTCTCACCTGTGTGCTGTAATTAATACGCCATTTTCCTCTCTGTACTCACACAGAGGAACAAACACTACAGCGCAAACTGCTGCCCACTTTTGGCTTTATGCTAGCAGCTCTACAGCATTCTCTGTAATCGTCATGTGATGAAGGCTTCATCACTTTGTCCTGAGAAGAGCTCTACTCCAATAATGCTTTGGCTAGGTTATAAAACTCTGACAAATAAGTCATTCAGATGAGGGAATGAAACAGACTCATTTTCCTTCACCCACCAATCAAAACCCTCCACCTCACTGTGCATCCATTGTGCTGCCTAGCCGACATTTTCTTTTTCAACGAAGACAAGTTCTTTCAAAATGCATTTATCAGCAAATATTGATTAAAGTTCACTTTCAATAAACAAAATTAAGGAGCGTCTGTATTATTATTTAATAGAAGCCAGTCTATCACAAAAGCGGCATAAAAAAGCTTAGTCAGTATAAGCTAACTTGTACTTGTTTATATTTGCATTAAATTCTGATGAAGTTGTAATAATTTGCTACTAAAATTAGGCTAAAAACACTTAGAGCCAAGTTTAGTAATAGCAGCAAAAAAGTTCTCAACATGAAAGCAAGATTAAACAAGTCTATAGCTGCTTTTTAACAACAGAATATAATTTTTTTTAAACATAAAGCTAAAACATAACAACGTTGACATCAAAAACTTTACTTTTAAATAAGTATGAAAAAGTAGTATTACATCAAAGTGAAAGAACATTTTTCAGTTTTTTCTATGTGAATTACCGACCCGGTTCTTTATCAACAGTGCCTTGCTGAGGGCCTTATTGGAAAGTCATTAGATATAAGCAAGAATGCATTTTCAGCTAAAGTATAGGGAAGAACCTAAGCCCCTTTTTATCCCCTCTGACAAGTCTGGCGGTTTGCCTCTACCTGCCCAAACTGGTCTATCCGGTCGAGGAATGACGGTTTGTGTCTATTGTGTTCTCTTTTTCTTTCCGTTTAAATGGACAGGAATTTGATACAGATTATAAACGTGCCCCAACTACCTTTAAAATTTCCCCCTTTTGAATTCGGTCTCTACAATATAAGTACAATTTAATGTACTTATTTTTTGTACGAACTGTAAATACTATGTGGCTACAATGACAACCAGTTCGCGGTCTGTTAGCAAACAGGAACAATGTGGGTGGAGATGACGACAGCAGGCAATTATAAAAGTTAACCGAACCAAATGAAGTAGAAAGACACACACAACTAATTTCAGGTTAAAAAGTTACCCTTTTCCTCCTTGAAGCGATCCACCAGGCAGAAACGACACATGGAGCACCACGCTGCGTCAATTTTGCTGGTTCAGAAGCTTGTTCTGTTCTTCTGTCCTCGGTAGAACGACGCCCTCAATGTTGTTGGTTTCCAAAAGCCATCTTTGCAGATAGACGGAGACCATCTTGACCGTGTACTGGATTCCCAACGTAGCACTGGGCGTAGAAAAGGCAAAGAGCAGAAATCGACAGGTGAGCCTTTGTCTCAACGAAGACGTTGCCGGGAGCAGGAGGTGATGCTACCTGTTTAACCTCTTCGAGACGAGAGACAGAATTTGTAAAGAGCTTGGTTTACATGTAGCAGGCCCCCTCCACCCCCACAGGTGTAATTTTCATGCAGCAGCCAATCTCCTTAGCCTCTAGCGTTTGCAGGTGTGGCCCCAACTCTATGATAGGTCAGTCCCGCCCTGGAGAACCCGCTGCAAACACCTGCCCCCGCCCAAAGTGCTTTGTGTATGTTTATGATGTCATCTCTGGCTTTGTGTGGTTGCACCTTTTTTTCCTACTTCAACAGAAATGTTAAAGAAGCATAGACACACCAGTATCAGAAAAAAGGCTCTGAGAAATTACCTGAAAGAAAAGGCAGATATAATCAGTACAGGTAAAAATAAAATGCCCTTTGCCCTGTTTTATCCCCACACCTGTATGAACCGTGAACTCAGTCATATAAAACAGGAGACTCACAGCGAGTTAAATATTATAGCAGAAGGGATACAGGTAAACTCAGCAGGTAAAGGGGGATTGTGGTTGTGTGTCACCTGGCGGGAGTAGCCAGGCCTTGAGACATCTGTTCTAATCCCTGTCTACTGCAGGCTGTCCGGCCCGGCTACACGCAGGGGCCCACTGTAATTGTTGGATTAGTTTAAACAATGCAGATTGACTTGATACTGATCCTGTGTCTGACGGATGTCAAAGAAAGTCAGAGGAATAAATCCTAATGATTAAATGTCTTCCCTATTGCTGACAAACACTGAACAAAAATCACAGTATAAATAGGTTGAGGAAAGGAAATGTGCAGTTTAAGAAGCCAAACTACTTGATTGTGAACACCATAAAAACAAACAAATGAAGGATGATTTAAACAGCACACACACACAAACCTATCTTGTCTAACCATACTGTTTTAATACACAGCTACTTATAAACAATACAGTCTAACCCTAACAAAAACTGTCTACATTTTAAATCTCTTTAAAAAGCTTTATTTACTATATTCTCAAAGTGTTCTTACAAATTAGGACATTCCCAGGAGGGTTTGCTCAGACTTCTGATGACTTTTGGGTAAAATTTGTCCCCGATATATGGGTAAATCCCCCCTACACACACACACACACACACACACACACACACACATACACACACTACTCCATCCATTCCAAATTAGTGTTACACACCTTAATGGACTACACAAGGTATATAAAGGTGAAACATCAATAATTAAAAATGAAAAATTATTCTGACATGCCTATAAGCAAAGTTATCTCTCAGGTTATCACGTATAATGAGATATATTGAGAAATAATGAGAGCATTACCACTATAGGAAATGTCAGGGGCACAAAGCAGCACATTTAATGATGTTGTTAAGGGGCTTAATGGGCAGGTGACTCCTCAGCCATCAATGATTGTGTGAGTATCATGGCAGAACAAAAGACTGAGGTTTTTCCCATGATAACCTGACACTGAAAGGTGTGGACCCAGATGACCTGCTGTACCTCTGTCACAAATACCACATTAATCTCTGCAGCCTGATCTCAACTAAATACATAATACTCTATTATTTGCAAAATGAAGGGTTTTACAAAAATATGGTTTAAAAGTTTGAGACAACTAATAAAAATGCTGCTTCTTGATTCTATTAATCAAGTGATTCGTTGAATTGAAAAATGTATTTTAAGATTTTTTGAGCCGGCACAGGCTGAAAAAACTGATGATCTGTGTTATCCGAGTGTGATTTGAAAACCAAAGAGCATCTTTTGTGTTTCAACAGAAGCAAAGAAAATCTGACCTTCTTTACAAAAGAGTCTCAGATTTGCTTACATTTGATTTGTTAATGTGTTTGTGACCTAGTTGTCAGAAGGGCTATATCTCAGTTACTACGAGATTTAAAAGTCAAAAGTCTAAATAAACAAATGTTAGTCAATGTTAAAATGGCATTAAAGCTACAATACAGAACTGGGGGGGGGGCTTTTTTATATTTCACACAGAAATTGTGATAGAGGCAAAAGTTGTGAATTGCTGCATTAAAGTAAAAATAAATGGTAAATTATGCATTATGGAGTAAAAAGTGTAACAACTAGGGATTTGGCAACAGATGAGAAATTCTGAGGAAAACCGTAAAGACATCACAGAATCAGTTTTTTCTACAGTGCGAAGCCCTTTTTTTTCCCCAATTTAACACCTTGTTAAGTTACATTTATACAGTATACTACAGTATGTAAGGCACCTTTGCCTGTAATTCATTACAGAGAAACATTTCAACAGTCAACAGTCTTGGGAAAAGTATCTTCTAGTTAGTCATTGACTCTTCTACGCTCTATCCTCGAATTAAGGCTTGATCAGCAGAGCAGAGAAGTGCTGCACTAAGGTAAATGCAGACAAAGGACTGCGTCCATTAAGACTGACTGCTTAGAGTTTCCCTCCCCTGGCCGGATAGCAGACAGTGGAGGCCCCTCGACTGACTGCAGAGAAATTGGCCTGTCTAAACTGTCTAAAAGGTTTGCTTTGTTTAGCATTCTTTCATTTGCATTCCAAATGAGGTTTGAGAGTGAACCGGCCAGGCACAACCAAAACTCATTTGGGTAAAGATAGGCATCAGACATGGCTGTCACGCAAGGCTAGTTGAGGAGACGGCTTCTTTTCCTGAAAGATCCACGCCACCGACTGCAGGAGACTGCAAGACCAATCACGGCACTGTGATTATTGTGTCATTTCATATATTGTTCCACCGCACCTCAATCATTTTTTCTGACAGAAACAAATATTGAAATGGACGCGCTTTGCCGGAGGCTCACACGCTTATTTACCTACAAATGTTCTGCACTGGAGAGAAAAAGCAGGTGAATGTAAACAATGAAAATGTATAGTGACGTGCTGTTTTTCATACTGGTTTGCATCCAGGACTCTCCAGAATGAACACTGGAGATGAGTCATCACTCGCTGAGGACAAACAAACAATTCCACAAAGTCCACATGTACTTGGTTTAACTCCTTATGAAATAACCAATGTGTGATGAGGAAGCAATCTACAGTGTGTGGCGTCACAATTGCTACAAAAACGTGACGTTAAATTATCTTAATGTTAAATGTTTTTGTGACAGTCCTCATATCGTCAATGATTTGTGACATATTCCTTGATTGTTTACCAAATATCAAACACAGTCAAAAAAATTTTGGAAAATCTAGAGGACTGAAAATAATTTTCAGTACAGAGGACTGTGAAAATGACAGAACATTGCACGACAATATAACACTAAAATATAACATTTCAGAGCTGTGAATGTGCAGTTGTGTGACACCTTATGTGATGCTTCAGGTTTGTATCTGGCCTGCAACACTGCATTCTCAGCCATGATCTTATCGTTGTTTCTCTATAATAAAAGGAAAAAACTGAATCAACAGTAATTAAACTGATAAATAAGGTTGAAATAAAAGTTTAATCTTGTATGTGAAGACTGTGTTTTTTACAGGGCCCTTGTACTTTAACACCTGTTGTATGTTTTTATCTCTTTGTGTCTCTCACACTATGTGCTCTGCTTTTGTTTTTCGGTCTGGACGACTCCTGGCTAATTACAGAGTTGTGTGTAGCTTTAGCAGGAAATAAGTGCTTAGTGCAGATGGGTCAATGCAAAGGATCTTGTTAACCAGAGCCAAGACATATATTTTCCTTATATATATTTATATATTATATAATACATAAATACACACACACACACACGCTTATACACCAGCTGCGAAACACCTACACTGCATAAACTAAATTACTTCATGATACTTCATGGTTTTAAATCCGCTCGTTGTTTATCACATTAAGGATCTGGGATTTGTAAGATGTTGAGGTTACATATCAAAGTTTTAGCATTGGGGTGAAAAAACTTGAAACCTTACTTGCATCTTGAAAAGCAGCTGAGAATTCACCAGGGAGGTTTGCGGGGAGACATAAACGAATAAGCAACCACAGCCTTGCTCTGACTTGCCGTGCATTATCTTCATTGGATAATTGGCCTCCAGGGACTGTCGGTGTGAGCGTGTGTGTGTCACAAAGTCTGTCTGCGTGTCCCCAAGGAGCAGTTGCCATAGGTGAGGGAAAAAGAGTCAGACCTCCCAATTAATGATGTACTTCTCTTCACAACACACTAGTTAACGAATCACACTGGCCACTTCAGGACCACTGATTCACAAACTGACACTACCAAGTAGAGTGCATTAAAATTAAACATTTTATCTGTCTGTATGGACCCTGGAAATCGAACCCATGACCTGGGTGTTACTTTGGTTAAAATATTGTTCTACCGGTTAAGCTACAGGAGAAGAGTGTTTATAATTAAAAAATAACTTGACTTTAAACTCAAAAGTAAATTGACAATGACTTAAAAGGAAAAAGGATTACAAAAAGTATTTAAAAACACAATCAATAATAAAAATACTCAGAATGTTATTCTTATTTTTTTCAATTCATTCAATTTCAAATTCTCTAAAACTACAACTCAATGCACAAAACAACCGAGGTTGGCTGAAAATACTGAATAATATACCACATCAATATCATATTTCATAGTAGGGACTACAGTCATTACTGATACGACTAATTCCATTTAAATTCAAAACAACCATATCCCATATTGCTGTATTGACTTACATCCAACAAAAAGCTTCTCTGCCTAGAACGACCCTCAACAAACCATCAAACACACCTGTGCTGGGCCTGTTTAATGTCAACTAACATAATGAGGGAAAAACAAGAGAGGAGTAGTTTGTTTGGCAAACGAGGCTATTTGTTGTCTCACAGATCTCTTCTCCTTTTGTTTCTGCTAAAAGCCAGGTATGTTCACTCAGCTTTTAGGCACACAGCGTATTGTTAAACTATGTGTGCTTTGCAGACTGAGCCTTAACCAGCCATTACAACTCCACTGTAATACACCTGCCAGCACAATTATTTGTTTGCTTACTACATTAAAACTTTATGTAGGACATCAGAGGCCACTCTGCCCTGTGAGTCAGCATGCATGAAACATAATGGAGAGGGATCAATCGATTTGCCTTCATTTTTTCCAGTTTATCTCACTGTGGATCTTCCTGTGTGCTTTGTTTTTGTATGAAAAGGGCTCATGAAATCTGTGTGGGCACAGATGGAAGAGCAACAGAAGGGCTGGTAATGATGCAAGATTTGTTTGTGAGACTGTCTGCCCACAGGGAGCTCTGATCATGGGTAGATGCAGTCATCCACTGACTCCTCCCTACAGACCGGTTACCACGGATGGTGCTGGATCTACGGGGCACAGATCTGTGTTAGCCGCTCTAGCCAAAGCAGAAGAGACTCACAGACATAAAAGTTTTGAGACAATTTCCAGATCAAACTAGCCCTTCAGTCTCCCATACAATGCAGATTTTCAGTAAAGCTGATGTGAACACACAGAAACTGTAAAGACATTATGGCTGTATGTAAATGAGACACAATTTTAGTACAATTCTCTATAATTACACTGCCTGGCAACCTGTGAACACACACAGCGTGACATCACAGCAGATGATGAGGACTGATGATGATGAGTGTAATCAGGACTGACTTCACACAGGTGATGCTGTTTTCCTTTGGTTCAGTTTTTACACAGTAGTGAGAAACAACAACAACACATGGATCCACATAGAAATATTACTGGCAAATAAATGACATCATATCACTGTAAATATTCTGATTAACTAGATCTTCCAGATATTTGTGCTGGATGTTACAGCCAAAGATAAGACAAATTCACACAATTCATGCTGAATGTAACAATTAAACAAAGTAAAGTGGTAATAATGTTATATTAATTATTGTTTTAATAATAGCATAGCTATAAGCACAGATCATAGCATGCTAGATTCAAATAAAATACTACATATGCTTTTCCTGAGGTACGTGTTCAAATGGCAGACTGTATCTGTCGGCCGCTTCACATCATATAACTCTTTATGAATTATGAGGAATCAAAGTCCAAAAGCCTCCAGCACCATCTGACACCAAAAGCCGTCTCCAAACACTGCAGAACGTTTGCTAACAGCCCTATCAGAGTCCTGGACAATTTTATTGCTCCACAAATACAGCCCAGCAGGCCAATCCGTCTATAAAAAGCAACAAAAAGCGAAAGGGAGAAAAATATAAGAACTCAACATGATCCCAATAAGCCATAATGGAGTTACTGGTTTCATGAAGTTGCCACAAATTTTAATGTTATTAAACCAGACCACAAGGGTTTCTAATGGCATGGCAAAACAGAGCAGGCAAGCCAACAGTATAGTGTTGTTGGACAACCTCTCTGTGACTTTTTAAGGTGTGCCTACTGTTTACACAGCAATGCTTTCAAGCTCTCCACATGGATGAGAAGATGTGCACGGATGAGGACATTGTGTGTTAAAAGAAAAAAATCCACATCATTCAAAGAAACACAAGCGCTGAGGTTACAAAAGGTTTGGGCTTTCAGACTCAGCAGTGCTACAGAACACAACTTATACACTGACTTAATCCTGACTTAAACTCAGTTGCAGATGTTGGCGCTTATGACAACATGATGTTGAATCTTTCAAAGGTTTCACGTTAACATTCAATGCAAGTGCTGACATTATGAATCTGGTGGATTTCCTTGTTGCTATTTAAAATTCCATTGTGTAAATGTCCTTATATCTCCTATATCATATATAAGTACATTAATTATCTTTGAAGAAGTACAGTATTTTATTAATGTACATAAGCAGTAGTATTAAATATTTGATATAATGTATCCCAAAAATTGTTTGCATGCAAATTTAAATGAATACTATGAATACAATGCTCCTTTTTAAATCTAAAACCTTACTGCAAAAGTACATTTTTTGTGTCAAAAAACAACTAATTAAATACAAAATTTGTGTATGTATATTTATAAAGCACCTGTGAAACAATATGTATTGTTAAAAGCGCTACACAAATAAATGTAAATTGAACTGAAGAAAAACTAATGTAGGGCAGTTAAAAATTTCAAATGTGATAAAATTTACATAATGATAAAAACATGTTATCTTGCTAAATAAAAAAGTAAAGAAGTAAAACAACTAACTAAGTAAAACCAACACAAAAGCAGCAAGCACAGCGCAATAAGAAAGGTAACCATGGCAACAAATAGTAAGTGTGAAAGACAAAAGGAAGCGTTGGATTAACAAAATAAGCAGCTTTTGAGAACTTCCCTAATCGTAACCCCAGGTGACCCACCTCAGAAGCTACTTCCAACTCCAGGCCTTTGAGCGGCTGAAAACATGCCACAAAACACATGCGTAAAAATCCACACAAAAAAAACAATATAGTCACTGCTCTGAACTTGTGGTACTTTTTGTAGAAGCTTGTTTTTCCTTTCAGATCCTTTCTATGCGACCGAAATGAACAGCATATGCAAGCAAACCCGAGTACTTGGAAAAGATGTTGGGCGTCTATAATGATTGGTTTGAAGAATGCACTAGCGTTATCACCAGAGCTTATGCAAGAACAGTTTGGTGGAAACCTTTGCCTGGTACAGTGCTGGGCCCCTGCTGCAGTCGGCCAAGGAATCCCTCTCTAAAAATTCCTAATTGCCCTTTTGGAGCGTGAATCTGTCAGGCTCACCCAGGACGTACCGCTTAGGTTATCACATAAGCTACACACCCTTGCTTTTCTGACATACTATTTTTAGTTTTGAACTAAATCCTCTTCCTGAGTCAGAGGTCATTACATGAAAAAGGTGATATACGGAGACAGAAAAGGATTTAGTTTCATAAATAACCACGAAATAAAACTTTAGTTCTGAAAGCTCAGATTATGTGAAACATTTCTGAGTAGCACTTAAAAGGTTTCCATCTGGGAAAAAT
>JBAJNP010000224.1:99638-117361 GCA_036877545.1 Yasuhikotakia modesta | reverse complement strand
CAAAAGATTCCTGAGGCTTTTAAAAACTCCCAGCCTGGTTCATTACTCAAAACCGCAATCATGGGTAAGACTGCCGACCTGTCTGCTGTCCAGAAGGCCATCAGGGTGTCAATCAGGGTGTCAATGCTGGGAGTTTTTAAAAGCCTCAGGAATCTTTTGCAGGTGTTTAGAGTTTACTAGTTGATTCAGATGATTAGGTTAATAGCTGGTTTAGAGAAACTTTTCATGATATGCTAATTTTTTGAGATAGGAATTTTGGGTTTTCATGAGCTGTATGCCAAAATCATCAATATTAAAACAATAAAAAGGCTTGAACTACTTCAGTTGTGTGTAATGATTCTAAAATATATGAAAGTCTAATGTTTATCAGTACATTACAGAAAATAATGAACTTTATCACAAAAGGACCTGTATATGTGAGATGGCCTTATAAATATAGTGAATAATATTGTGTGTGTAGTTAATGTTCTGACTACAGTAAAGGCACCAAATCTTCCCACAAGAATAGTTTATCCTGAAATCACTTATACTGTGATACAAATGTTCAATATATCTAAATGAAATGTAAAAAGGTGTGTGTATGGGGTTAGCTTAGGGGTAGGGTTTCATTTGCACAATATAAAAATAATAGACATCGATGGAAAGTTCCCCGTATGATAGAAAACCAAACGTGTGTGTATATGTGTGTGATCTGTGGGTTCAGACAAGTTTTGTATTTCATAGTGAGGTATGAAGCACTAGTGTGTGTGTGTGCGTGCATGTGTGTGTGTTAAGCAAAACCTTTTAAACCATCGATTTTTACCTCCAAGAGTGGCTGGTTTTTACCAGCTACTCTTCTTACACACACACACACATATATATAACCTCTCTGTCACTAATCCATGCTGGAATACCCCAGTGGCATCTCATTTTTCTCTACTCTCTCTTTCTCTTCATTTTTTCCCTCTGTCCTTCTCTTGTTTTTAGACCGGGTGTTTGTTACACTCGCTTGTGTGTGTCTTTTAGGGCTGGTGGAATTTGTGCTGTGTCATCATCCCCAGACTTTAACGTTCAGAAATCTCCCACTTGTCTCAAGTCTTTCTGTTTTTCTTTTGACAAAGTGACCTCACAGTGTATGTGTAAACTAACCATTTAATCTGTAATGCTCTTTCTCTCTCTTTTTACCTATATATGTTCACACACAATGTCTGTGTTGTTTAATAATAGATATGGTATATAATGGAGTTTGGACTGAAAGCTGATGTATTTAGGAGACACTCTGCATCAATTTTTAATGCCATGTTTGGCTGTCACAAACAAGTAAACGCAAAAATCTCTTCCTTATTGCCTTCTCACACTCTTATGTCTGTGAGTGATGTTTATATTCTGAGCAGATGATGACATCAGCTTTAAGCTTCTTATGTGTGTGATCTCTGGCCAAAGTGCTTGCCTCATAATTGTTTTAACTGTGCCATATTTAGCCTCAGACATGGTTTGGCTGATTATGCAATGCTCACGCGCATGTGGGCCAGATATTAGGAGACATACTCCGTTATTTTTTTTCTCTCTCTCTCAGAGGCAGTGTAGGGCAGCTCAGGGCTTGCCTGCATAACAGTGTGTGATTGTGGTTTAGGGGATTAGGGTTTATAACAGAGCAGGGCAGCAACAGAGGGACCTTCGCATAAGTCACACCAGGGACTTCTGTCGTTCTTGCACTGCCCCAGCATAGGGCTGGGCGATATGACCAAAAAAATTATCACAATATAATAGTTCATATTGATCGGTATTGATAATTATTGACATTTTTAACTTTATTTTATTTTTTTAAAAGACATGTATAAAAGTTTACATTTAACCAGTTTTTTTTTATTTATCCACATTATTAAGGCAAATTATATTAGTTTTAGCAGTCAAAAACTTGTAAACAAAAGTTTTTTTTGTCTTAAAACAGTAAGTGTTAAAAACACAATAGCGCATATGTATTAAGTGACGTGGCTCTCACTATATTCAGCCCGCTGTCAGTGGTGATGCAGACTTGGTTGTTTTCATTCAGACCCATGAGACCAGGGCATCAGTCAGGTTTGCGCGATAAATTACCGTCTATGAAATGCGCACTTAAGCTAATGTACGGATCACACGTGCGCCTCGTCCACATAACTGCGGTTTTTACAAACTTACCCGCAACATTGTTCTGATGTTGGTCGGAGAAAAAGAAACCAAAAAAAGCGACACTGCGAGCTAACATGTGTTTTTATTGATAATCTCTTCACCACCGGTGCTCATCATGCGCGCGGCGTAATGTCATCTGCGATGACGCAACCGAACCGTACAGCCTGATTGGCTGTTTGCGTGTCATCAGCAGCACGCGCTCATTCTTTAAAACATCTGATTGGCTGTTTGCGTGTCATCGGCAGCATGCGCTCATTCTTTAAAACATCTGATTGGCTGTTTATGAGCCACGAACTGCACGCGCGGAATTTAATGACAATATTGAGGCTATACCGAAGAACTTCTATATCATTACCAACAATTGCATACCGTCGATAAATATTGATACCGTTTTATCGCCCAGCCCTACCTCAGCACTTAAAGCACCAGCTTACATGTAAACTTGTATTTTTCTGTTTCCTTAAAAATGTCCAGAGACAACCATAAGTAAGACACATGCATGTTGATGTTTTTTTTTAAAAAATATAAGCATTGTGGATGACTAATAATGGCATGAGTTTGAGGCAAGACTGTTAGAATTCAAGACTGAATGCCCAGATGATGGAAGATGGGTGTGTGGTTAGAATGCTTGGGAAACCTGTTTGGAAATAACCATTGTTTTTGCAGTTATGTTTCATGCTGATATTGGAGCAAACAAACACATTTAACCTGTTAACATGTCCAGTTCTCACAATTTACCTTTGGCTTTTAGGATAAGACCAGATAGATTGGTATTTCTTTGTGGGATATTATAAATGAAGTAAAATCTCTCTGTGGAGAGAATTGTACCCTGGTCTTCCCACACAACAGATGGAGATACAGTCCAATATACTAATAAGGAAGCGTAAACTGCCACAATTTATTCACAGAGAACCTGAAACCAGTCTGAGAGTTTGATGATGACTGAGCGGCCATTTTATGTGGAAGTGTTTGGCTGGTGTGAGTAATGTGAGAGTTTGTAGGTTTACCCTGTTCACCTGCTACAAGACTGTGTGTTATTTTTGTTTTCCCTGAGGTGCATTTTGCAGCTTTGTGACTTACTGTGTGTAAACAGTTTAGAAAAGGAATGTCTGTCAGTTTTTTATGGAGTTTCTTTAAAGATGTGTGTGTGTCTATGTGTGTGTCTCTGTCTGTGTGTGTGGTTTTTGAAGTCTTCTTAGAGGAACTACGTGTGTGTGTTTGAGTGACTCAGCAAGGTGTGTATTCTGTAAACCATGAACTTTCATTGTCTCTATCACTGCTTAGGCAATGCCTGCCGACTCTGTGTGTATCAGTCTGTGTGGACAATGGTATTATTATTATAGCACTGTTTTGGTGGGATTTCCCTGGGTGGGTACTGACCTCTCATTTTCCACCCCATTGTGTATGTTTGTGTGTCTGTATGACTGCCAGTTAATGTGGATAATTTAGCTCCTTAATCTTCACATTATGTACTGTGTGTGTATTAATTCTCCCAGTTGCATAATACTGTTCGCCAATAGCATAAGAGACTATTCCTCCTATTGTACCAAAAACCTGGTCACTTGGTCAGGTTAGCTCTGTGACTTAACAGTTTAACTGATAAGGGTGAGACCAATGCCATACTAATTTCCTGGTTCTGATTCTGCTGAAACGTTTTATTAAAGTTTATTGTGCAAGTTTTATTAGTCTAAGTTCTGAACTTTGACCTCTGCATTTCATACAGTGATGCTTTACAGCTTAGATACATTGCACCAGTGCAGTTACCACTATGTAAATATAAACAGCTTGCATACAGTGTAACCTGGTGAGTTTTACAGTTGTTGGAGTGTAATCAACAGTGCTGATGTAATGTTACAGTAGAAGTCCCAGTGATGATGAAGGTGCTTGTTTTGATTTTCTGCATCCCGGTAGTTAATGCTGGATGCCGTGGTGAGCTGCCCTGTATGTGTGTGTGTTTGAGTGTGTGAGTGTGTGTGTGTTTGAGTGAGCGCGCGCAGTTACATCATCAGTGACTTGCATAATGCAGCAGCCTTTACTTGCTCTGGCTGAGGAGGATAATTTTTCCCTGGAGGCAAAGACAGAGAAAGATGGAGAGACATGCTGGGAGACTGGAACACAGAGAGAGAGAATGGACAAAAGTGGAGAGACATGAGGACTAGGACAGAGAGAGACAGACAGGGAAGGAGAGATAGGGAGCCGGGACACAGAGTGACAGACTGGTAGATTTGAAGTGAGGGACAGTCAGGGGACTGGGACAGAGATAGAGGGAGACCCGGACTGAAGTCCGATGTTTGCAGACGGGGTGATTGAGTTGGAGGGGGGGGGGTGACAGATAGTGATCGACAGCGAAAGACAAACACCAGAATGAGAGGAAGATGGATGGCTGTGGTGAGATCTGGACCCAAAACACTCAGCACTGATAATTCAATCACTTCAGTCATTAATGAGATCTCTCCCTGCTGTGTGTGTGTGTTTGCTCATCCACAGACATCAAAGACACACACACACATACACACATGTAGCAGAAGATAAACACAGAATATCTGGACCGACTGAGGAAAGAGTGAACTAATATAGTGTGATCAGACACACACACACACACACACACACACAGGGGCTGTATAGCAGGTCTTCTGTACTGTGAGAGAGGTGAGTGTTATGTAATGACCAGCAGCAGGACTTTAATCAGCTTGAGCAGATCCATTTAAGCAGCTCTCAGATGCAGTGCGCAGCCGTCCTGCTGCTCACCACCACAGCACTATCACGTAAAAACACGTCTGCATCTGTGTGTGTGTGTGACGATGACAGGCGGTAACTCTGCATGTTTCCCAGCTCTGTGCATGTTTACCTTTGGACACACACACATGCTGTGTCTTGTCCTCTTTACCCCATCATACAAACACAGAGAAGCTAAACCTTCCATGCTAGGGCTGATAATAATTGCCAACCTGACCCCTGACCCCAACTCGCACAAGCCTGTTGACATTATTAGTTTTTAAATGAAACACAATTTATGCTGTTTTTTGAGCTTCTATGATAGTGAGATTTACTTAATCTCTGCAGAAGCACAAGTTTTTCATAGGTTTAATTATAAGGGTGTCTTTGAAGATTTGGGCCTGACAAGAATAGCCAAACTTGTATACAAACAAACACACGCTCTCATGCCTCTTATGAAAGTTTCTCACCAACTTCAAGTGTTACAACTGATATACTGGCAAACACTTGTAAGTCTCTCTCGCTCTCTCTGTCTCTCTCTCTTTGTCTCGAATTGTTAGCAGATGTATGGTGGACTTTCCCCCCAACTAAAATTAGAGAGGTGAAAGAATAGCAGGAAGAGAGAGAGAGAGAGAGAGCAGGACTAATGGAGTTGAAGGAAGGGGGGTGAGGAACGAGGTGATGGAGATAAAGAAGAGGGAGTATTTTTGGCCGGTTACACGTCACACAGACGCAAATCAGACCGCCGTACACAAACAAAGATGAGGAAGGTGATAAAAGCGCTGTGCTCTGATAGGAGGGGGTGCTGTTTGTGTGGACACTCCTGTAGAGGTGTCACCTTTAACTAGACACAATGTGTGTTCATTAAAGGAGTAGTTCACCCAAAAACAAAACCTTCATCAGCATTTTCTCACCATTATGAATTCTTTTAAAGGAATCATTTAATGACTATCCTTATTAATGAGCTAGTGTGTTCCTGTATCTCAATTGGTGGAGCATTGCATTAGCTCCCCGGAAGTTGTGGGTTCGATTCCCAGGGAACATGTTCTGATAAATTGTATAAGTTTAATGTTCTGTGAGTTACTTTGGATGAAAGTGTCTGCCAAATGCATAAATGTAAATCCAGTTGGTGGGGAGGATTTAATACAATAGCAGTGTGTTATGACTCACTTTAATGCTTTTTAAAGCACCCAAAAAAAGAAAATATCTGCAGCTTGCTGTTCATTATCCAAGCACGTAAGACTTAAATGCTTTGAATGTTGCAAGTGGCTCTGTGCTGCAAATCACGCAAAAACAAGCAAGATGACTCTGGTGACAATTTTACTGTGACTTTTTTTAGAGCGTCTCACCTTTGCATTGACTTTAAACCAAGCTTTGGCTCCAAGGTGATATTTAGTGGATGTTTAAAGTTGCCCACAACTTCATACAGGTGTCTTGGCTGAGTAACCACAAGTGTAAATTCAATACGATCGACAACCAGAAAGAACCTAGATATGTCTTGCCTGCCACACTTTTTTTGTTTAAAGGTTTTGCTTGCGTTGATAATATCCGTCTGTTGGTTTGATATTCTGTTATATAATGCAATAACAATCATACATCAATTGTCTGAATAGTTTATGAGGTCACAAATCCTTACCATACCATATTTTATACATCAGTGTGAAAGCTTCAGATAACCTGATTTTATTATTAATGTCATCTATTCAGATATTAAGCAAGTATTTTACAGTAGATGTGTGGACAATTATTTTTTAAAAATTTAGATTTATTAATGTTGATTGCAATAATGTGAAATATGTGCGCATGTTGTGGAGAGATCCAGCATTGAGCCAGCAAGGACTACTCAATTTGTATATGTTTATTTTTTCTCTGTTTATTTGATTTATATTTATTTTCTTGTCCTTTCTCCACACAGGGAAGGACAAAGTCTGTGCTAGAAACACTTCATATATATATACACACCAGGAGTTTTTGTTTGTGTGTGTGTTTGTTTGTGTGTATGTATCAGATGTGTATGTGTATCGGGTGCATCAGTGCTCTTTCACAATTATAATTTAGTTATGAATGCACAGTATTCACATCCAGACATTACTGTCCTCACACCTGAGATGAAAATGTTGCAAGTTGTATGCAAGTTTTAGGCCAAAGTAACAGCTTCCGTACTGCACACTCAACCCCTTCTCCTGTACCTGAAATAGAGAGTGTGTGTGCTTGTGTGTCTGTTTGTGTGTGTTTGTGTGTGGACCCTAAAGGTCAGTTCTCTTCCCAGTAAACTACAAAATGTTAGGGTTCATGAGAAAACTAACCAATACCTGTTGCTCGCTCACACTCTCGTTCTCTTTCTTTTCTCTTCTGGTGGCCTTGCTTGTTTCTCTATGCCCCTATTTCACTCCTACCTATTTAGTTTGAGACTCGGCACTCTGGTGAAAGGATTAATTGTCGTTTATGTTTTATTTCTTGTTCTCTTCATTTCTAGGGGTTTATTTTTAGGCCTGAAGTGTCTGGTTGCTAGGAGACGGTGTCCAAGAGAGAGAGAGGGAGAGAGGATGGAGAAAGCAAGGGAATGGAGGAGAGAGATTGTTTGCGTTGTGAAGGCTGAATTACAAACACACTCACGCACTGAGTCAGTGCTGACGCAAACTCACACACGCTGCCTGTTGCTTGTTTTTCTTTATTATCTTTATCGTTTCATGCAGCTCAGTCCTTATGTGTGTGTGTGTGTGTCCAAACTGCTGCCCATTTGCTTGGCCTCTCCGAAAGTTTGCGACTTCCTTTGAATCAGATTCAAAGGAGGGAAAAGTGACAAATGTTGTCATACAGGTGTCAAAATCTGTCCCTCTGTCTTACACTTACACACACACTCTTGTGCACACACACATACAGGAAGCAAAGATGTTGTTGTGGTGCAGAACAGTTGCTGGCTTCCTGTACCGCATTGGTGACACATTCCAGGAAACACCGAGTCACACGTACAAACACACGCATACATGAGCACACATGCTTGCTTTACTGTAACTCTCTAGAGCTTTAACCATGGAGCTCCTGTACTATTTGTATAGAACCCACCAGAACGCTCATCCGCACTGCTGAATTGAGACAGGAGTGACATAAGGTGTCACCAGTGTTGCCTCACTTAGCCCTAAACTAATATCTTTCACCATGGGTATCAGCAATGTCATACGGTGAAAGGGGTGCTGCAGGGGCAAGTCCTGGGTCCATACAAATGAGCACAAACACTCACCCGCTCTGAGCAGGGATGAAATGGGTGGGCTGACCTCTCAATTTCTCACCTGCATGTTGGAACATTAACACTCACTGGAGAGACGCTGGTTTATTTGTGTATGTCTCGGTGCACATTCGGCTATATTTGTCTTTGGAAAAAGTGTAAATGAAAAATGTTAAAACCAACATTTGATGTGGTTCTAAGTATTTGCAATCTAACGGTGGCGTGTGTATAGTTCTATAGTAAATCTCAGTATGAAACTACTGAGTCTGTGAGAGGCCCTGGAGTTGGAATTTTCTTTGTTGGCCAAATAAGTTCTTGGAAGACTTTTGTCTTGGCGGTTCTCTCTAAAAGCAAGTTGTCATGTCACATACTTTGGCTTGTAACATCTGCATGTATGTGTGTGTGTGAGGTTTTGTAGGGTATTTTAAGGAAGGGTAAATGGAAGATATACTCTAAGCTTTGGGAGTCTTCCTCTCCTCTGAGTACTAATAATTTAAACATACTCAACAATCATAACATGTAGCAGGAGTGTGTGCTAACCAAAATTAAAATTCTCACCTTAATGTTGTTTCATGCCCATATGACCTCTTTAGTGGGACACGCATCACATATGATGAGTATTTAAACTTGCCATGTCATTTTTGCTTACGAAAACATGAAGATGACAGCTGACGAGGCGACACGTGTATACCTGGTGAGGGCATGATTAAAACTGTTTTTTAAAATATTGCTTTGTTTCTCACTAAAAGCTGTTGTATAAGTTTTTACATATATATATATACACACACACTTTCCCTCTCTCCCTCTCTCTCTCTTTATCTCTCTCCCTCTCTTTCTCAAACAATAGCCCCAGTGTGTTTGCTTCTATTTTTGGAGCTTCAAGGCCTTCACTAAACCCCCCAGTCTTATTTCTAAGTTCTTCAAGGCACATCACAAAAGAGCTCAGCTCTCTCTCACACTGGCACATGTGTTTAGGGTGTGAGTCAAATACCATTCTGCCATCCTCAAGTGCTCATTCATCTGTTCTAAAACACTTTATTTCATCCATTCAAATGCTTTTTAATTCTCATTTCTGACCGACTGTTTCTCTCAGTCTGCATGGTTTGAATGTGCTGTCTTGGACTTTGAGTTTGAAAACTGAAAAATGCTTTGTGTGCTGTTTACACAGAGAGAATACGTTATAGTTGTTAAATATTTGCTTGTCAATTGCTAAAATTCGAATTTGTTAAGGATCTTTAGATATGATGTAATGGTGTCTTGGAAGCCTGTTTAAAACCATTTTTCTTTTCGTTTTGATTATAATCACAGATCTGTCTGAACTGGAAACACTCTGAATTGTATGTGTGAATCCATTGTAGTGAAATAAACTTGCTATGTTTAAGTGACTTTAATGACAATTTCAGCCTTGTTGCACATATAGTAGAATGTTATTTACTTGATTTTTGTATCAGAACTTTTTCCCAAAACTGTCTTTGTCGATGGCTTCTATCTGAGAGGAAACGGATTCAGGGTCTTCTAAAACGGCAAAAACTTGTTTTCTCTCTCTCACTCTTTCTAAAGAGACTTTTCTTTTTAAAATTTTTCTTTTCTTCAGCCATCTTTCTCTCTCTCTCTCTCTCTCTCTCTCTGTCTGTATAGACATGTCAGTATGCTTAGCAGAGCAGTAGTCTTCCTTACATACTTTAAATTCTTAAAATACTTTCAATGCAGAGATTTAAGTGCAGAAGAGCCAACGAGATGTACCAGAGGAATCAATGTCTGAGAAAGAGGCAATCTGACCTGAGTGACAACAGACTACTAGAGGAGCTATGATCTCATCCTTCTCTCTCTCACCCCATCCCCCTTTCCCTCTCTTTATTGTCTCCCCATCCCACTCCCTCCTCAGGCCCCTCTTCTCTTGTCCTTTTCCCTCTCTTTCTTCTCTCTTCTGTTTGTCTCTCTTCTCTTTGACATCTCGTTCTGTATTTTCTAAGTTCTTCTTTCTAATTTTCCTCTCTCTTTTTCACTTTCCATGAATGAGGTAAAAAAACAGGGACTGAAACAGATTGTCAGTGAAAGAATGTGCTTAACCTTTAAAAATTTGAGGTCAAATTTAATTTTAAATGAGCTGTTTCATTTTCTTTATGGTTTACGATTTTAGCAACCCTGACTGAGCATATACATTTAGACAATAAAAGTCAATACAGGGTTTATAAACATACATTGGAACATTATTGTTCAAAATATTATTGCTTTAGTCATTTAACTGCTATAAACTTTTTAAACTTTGAATATTGTTTTTTAAAGGAGTTAATAACACAAATTGAACAGACTGTCAGTATGTGACTGACACATCCGGAAGGTCAGTCTCGGGTTGTGACAGGCCAAAATCACATTTTTTGGGGGGGCAGATATTTGATGTGATTAAGTGTAAATCTCTTTATTTTATGTTAATAGGATTCATTTGAATTGAGATTAATTGTATAAACTACTCTAAATAGTTAAGTAGATATAACTAATTGTTTGCACAGAAAAAACACTGAATTTGTGACTTAAACCCTAAAGTGTGCTGTATTCATGGAAAGTGCCTTTTACCTCACACACAGGGACACACTTACACTCTGTCGTCCCAGGACAGAGAGTATCTTTCTTCAAACACACACACACACACACACACACACACACACAAACGAAGGCAATCAGGTTGTTGCATTATTGATGTGGTGTGTGGGTCTGTCTTCTCTCCTCTGTAATGGGGATCTAGTGTCTCCCCCTGGGGGTGGGGTCAAAAAAAGGGAGAGAAAGGGTTTTGTGTGGGGAGGAGGTCACAAAGGTTAAGTGCAATGGGGGATGAGGTCATACACTCACAGCATATACACAAACAGCATGCCATTAAGACAATCACAACTTCAAATCCATACACAATCAGATTTACACTTTCACATTAGGCCACATCCAAAACACATACATTGCAACATGCCAATATTGCTGCAAAAAGGAATTTGTCCGTTCAGACAGTGAGCAACTTGTTTTCTGAAAGTGGTCGACATGACACACACAGAATGTATTGGACGTTTAATCTGTAGGTATTTGAGGAAGGCCTTCAAACCAGTGATAATTATGGGCGGGGCTTATAGTAACACTGAAAAACGAATTCATTAACCAAACTTCTCATCCCTTGCTGCAGCCGTTTAGGACAAAATGTCTGATTTACAAAGGACAGATTTATTTCCTTAAGACATCATGCTGGTTGGAACAGGACAGCCTGGACATTAGTATGTGTTTAGTCCCTTTAATGTAGAAGCTTCTCTGTCTGTCTACACAAGTGTGTGTTTCTTAGAAATGCTTGTGTTTTATTTTACAGAATTGCCAGAGATGATATGAGTGTGACAGATCAATTGTACCAAAGCTTTGATGCTGGAACACACACACACGCACGCAGTGCCTGAAGAGGTTTCACCCTAAAACATGAGCTCATTGTCATTACAGTTTCACTACATATGGAACAGCCGCCCACCCTGAGACAGCAGAGAGAACAGCAGAGCACTTCATAGACATCAAAACCTGAATCAGATGCTTCTGAATGAGTTGAATTATATGTTCAGTTGTCTTCGGCTTTGCAGATTTGAATGTGGCTGAGTGAATTTACATCAGATTGTTTGGTGTGTCCTGAGCAGTAACTGTATCTGTTTGGCTCTTTGGGTGTGCGTGTGTGTGTGTGTGTGTGTGAGCGACACTCATGAAGTCTCCTCTTCAATGTTCTTCGGGGAGTTTGACAGACATATTGAATTTGGCTCAGACTTCTTCGCAAGGATCCGTTTCATGTGTGTGCACGTGTGTTTGTGTGAGTGAGAGAATGTGAGCTGTGAAACCAGATCCCCGTCTGCAGTTTCTGAAGTTAGACTTCGCTGTCTGGTGCATCATACATTTGCCCTCTTAAAGGAGCAATCAAATGTGCCCTCTAAAATGTGTGTGTCTCATGTTTAAAGTGATAGTTGTGGTTATAGGGTGCGCTACATTTCATTTTATATCTGTTTGCAGAAGGTCAAAAGATAAAAGTCATTCCTGTCTAGGTGTAAAGGCCGTTTTTTTTTCAACCACCTTATAAAACAAAAAAACATAAAGAGCTGCCTTTGTTCACTTGGTTCCTGTTGTTTAGGTTGTTGACAGGTAGAAACAGGAAACGCGTGATTGAATGTGTAATTAACATCTGATGAGTCAGCAGAGAAAGTGATTTTTCCGTTTTCTAAGAAGAGTTGTTGAGTAAAGTACTTTAAGTGAAGTGCTTTGGATAATTTTTAATAAGGCAAGACTGAACATGACATGTTGTCATGAAATCAAAATAAGAGTTTTGTGGCTTCGAGGCCATGTCCATTAGCTTTGAGTGTATCTCCTATCCTTGTTGACAAAATCTTTACAAAATAATGAGAATTAACCTTTAGCAGATATAAACATTGTAGATTTGAATCATAGATATAAATCATTTAGATGTTCTCTTCTGGAAAAAAAAATAAAAAGTAGAGATGACTCATGTAGCACTACACTGATTTTTGTCCAATCAGGAGCATTCAAGAATGTCCTTCCTTCCAGTGTCAGCTGCATCTGACTAGCTGATAGAAAATCAAAGTTAATGGCTGTGATGTATCAAAAAATCTGCTGGCAATTTAAAGAGAACATTGACCTGAAATTCACACTAAATAATTTAAAAACAGCCATTGGCCAGGCAGTTGGCAGGTTTTCTACGAATTAGAACTCAGTAAATCATCTTAAGTGGGCAAGATTATCAAATGTTGATATTATAAATGCGAATTAAAAGCTGCTGATTTATCATCTTAGGCAATATTGTGGCCTATAACTGCACAGCATCGTAATAACACTTAATTTGATAGGATTATAAGCTGTGTTTAGGTTACCTAAATGCTGGTGCCATATCTGTGTGTCCTATTACATGATATATTTGTGCTGTTCTATGAGGTTTCTGCTGAGATGTGTGTGTGTGTGTGTGTGTGTGTGTGTGTAGGAAGCGGTTTGTGACACTTGTGGTGTCTTGTTTTGGTGTTTGTGTGTCAGACTGGTAGGAAAAGAGGATCAGCTGTGGAGAAACTCCAGCCGTCACCCCATCTAACCTTAACCAGCCTCAAGCTCACCTGACTCTCCCTGACCCCATTTCACCCTCCTCACCCTCAGTGACTGGACACCTTCCATCCTCTCTGTGGCCCTTTTAAATGATCTCTGCTGTCAATTGCTTTTACACGTCAGATGATGTCTTACACACTGAGAAAGAGATTGCAGGTGAAACTGTGAGGATCTGACCTCAGATTGATCTAGAGGTGACTGATGTGCTGATACCTACAGAAGCTCCGGCAGATAAAATGATATTCAGGGCAGGACTATTTCCCCTCTTTTCTGCTGTTTTTTTTTTTTAGGGGAAAATGTGCTGAATGTGAACTCTGCAATGACATGGCAAACACGGTTAAGTGTTTTAAGTACAGCTAAGAGTACTACAATTACTACACAGCCACTTAATTTCATTCAGCCAAAACAGTAATTTTACCATCAAATTTTTACATTTTCAGTAGAAAAGACACTTAATATATTGTGTATATTATCATCATTACCACCTCCTTAGCCAATGAACAACATTAAGCAGATATCATCTTGCTTTGCACTAGCACAAATGAACTAGCATCTGATCTTCTCTCTCTTTCTGTCTCCACAGGGTTCGCTTTCCCAGACTGGGCCTATAAGCCAGAGTCCAGTCCTGGCTCCAGACAGATCCAGCTGTGGCACTTTATCCTGGAGCTGTTGAGGAAGGAGGAGTATCATGATGTGATTGCCTGGCAGGGCGACTACGGGGAGTTTGTGATCAAAGACCCCGATGAGGTGGCCAGGCTGTGGGGCGCCCGCAAGTGTAAACCTCAGATGAACTACGACAAACTCAGCAGAGCGCTCAGGTAAAAATGTTGGGCCATATAAAGATACTAAAAACACAGCAAGATATCAATGTTTTTTAAATGCTTGTACCTTGTTCGAAATTGTGCTAATATTCAGCACGGCGGCACAGACAGCTCAATGTAACACCTAAAAGTTTGTACATTGAAATGTGGGATTTGTTTTGGTTTATCTTTACAATAAGCTTTCATTTGCTAACTTTTAATACTATTGGTTTATACTTTTGCTAACATGAACTAACAATGAAGGATATATTTTTACAGCATTCTTTAAACTTTAACTAATATATGTTATTGCGAATTAAAATTTACATTGAACGTTCATGTTTGTTCATAGTGTATTAACTAATGTTAACAGGTGGAGCTTGATTTTAAAAATGCATTAGTAAATGTTGAAATTAACTATGTTTGTGCTGTATAAGTATTGTTTACTGTAAGTATTGTCAGACATTAGCATATAGCAGGCTGTGCTAAAGTGTGTTCTTGGTTCAATGAAAAAAAGCTCATGGATCTGGTTTTAACCTGAATTACAAAACACATTCAGCTCTTTAATCATTTACTATTTAAACACTAAAACCCTAATCACAGTAGTTTTAGTTTGACCAATGAAGACTAGAGTCTATTTCTGTTTAGTCTATACAGAGAACAGAGGCAGCCGCACTGACCAGCTCTTGTGTGTTATGGGATTGACCCGCTGTGATAGAATTATTACTGTGTGCAGCCTGATCTCTCTGTAATCCTAGCGCCTTTACCTGCACTGGATCTGATCTCATTAGAGGACAGACAGGTGAATGTATTCTAAGCGCCAACTGGCAGGGCAGCAGGTGACGGTTTTAGCTTTACTATATTTTCTGCATTTGTTTCTGCCATACCTTTATTTTCGTCCCTCACTCGTCCTCTTTAGGAGATCAGCACTGAGCCTCAAAGTGGATGCAGAGTGTTCCACTTTCTGGCTGTTTTAGCACCTGACTGTATGTCCATTGAAGGATGTCACACCAGAGTCAGCACTTGACATAATCAGTCATACAGTTTATTGATTAAAATCAGTGTGTGATTCTAATGCGGTTAATAGACCACTACAGTGGACATGTAATTTGTATATATGGCTGTATAATGGATAACAGGCTTTTGGCTTTTAAATATGTATATTAGTATACGTTTATTAGTTTAATATTGTTTATTAGTTGTATTTCAAAAAGGAAATTAGGAAATAAGATCCATGGTTGTTAACATTTGTTACAGTAGTTTTAACCTAATTCATTCTTGAAGTTTGGAAACACTGGTACATAACTAGTTTTGCTGTAAAGCCAGACTTTGCAACAACCGTGTGTGATTTTCAGTATTGCGTTGTTTAAAACACTATCTTCCGCTGAAACGCTACAGTGTTATGGAAATGGATGTAGGATTCGAATCGCATAATCCAGTGTAGTTTGGAGATATTGTGCATGATTGCAAACATAACACAGATCCCATGTTAACAGTGTAGTAAAGGATTATCCACGTGTTAGTGTGTTTTTCAATCAGTTATCCTGAAATAAACACTGTCTTAAAAGCTCTTACACTAATGTTGGATAATCCAACTTATACTCGTCTTTCTGGTGTTGTTTTACAAATAGAAAGTGAAGTGTAAACTGTGTATACACTCCGCTAATCTATGTCAAAGACACACACACACACACACAGACAGTGCTTGCCTGTGGTTGTGTTAAGTGCACACATTAATTTGTGTACTTTGTCTTGCGTTGTGTTTGGAAAAGTTTAACTGTGAAGCCGAAATACCTGTTGTACTAATTTTATGTGACATTTCTCAGTCACATTGGTCACATGGGAGTTTTCCCATCCCACATAAACAAGCAGACACTGACACCATAGTGTGTGAGTTATGAAACCCAAACCTGGCCGTTGTTGGAATTGGGTGTGGAACATCAACTATGTTTCTGGAAGAAAGTGGATCTATCAGTCCCAGCATGAGAGCCACAGTGTGTTCAGGGCTGGAGATGCTTGCACTGCCCCATTTGAAGGTCAAGCGGCTTCGTATTACTTCTGTCCTCTATTCCCTCATCTTCCCTCATCACTCGCTGTACAGATTTACAGATTTTGCCTTCATAAGGCTGGATTACGCCAGAGGACTTTAAAAATCTGAATAGATTTAAAACACCAGTCATCACACACTTGGTGAATGACTAAAGCATTACAGGAAATAGACACATTTTGACCACAAATCGAGGCAGAACTTGTGTAGTGTAATCCAGCTTTAACTTTAACTGCACATCACAGTCATTCACTTACAGTGGCGGTCCAGTCACAAGCCATTCCCAAGGGTTAAAAGCTGAAATGTGGCACCAGTTGTAGCTGTTTAAACACTCATATTTCTGTCTCTCTACATGTGTCTCAGTCAGTATTTCTCATCCTGTATTGGAGCAGAAGGCATATTTTAAGTCGTGACTTAAAATACATGGAACAAACTTTGGCTCAAATATTGTATTAGCTAGAATATGGGAAATGTACAACCGTTCCTGTATTACCATATCAATGAGATTTCAGGGCACTCAACAACAGACCAATAATTCACAGAACAAAACACATTGTGGTCGGCACAAGCCATATTTATCCTCACTGATCCTAAACCCACATTTAATGCAGTCTGGGTTGTATTTTTATCTACCTTACGTAGTTTTGTTTACAGTTTTCATAAATTGATAAATTTCCTAGAGAACACACACACACACACATATATAGTTTAATCAAACACTATTATACTTTCTGGTATATCATGTGAAAGTTAGATGGTAACTTTCCTTGTGTTTTTTTTCTCTTCTTTACATGGTCATGACGGATATTGTTGCGTGCAGACAGCAAGTGATTTTATCACATCAATGTTGACACAATTGATGTTTATCTCTTGTAGGTAAACTTTGGAAACCGTTTGTGAAATGAACCTCCATTGTTTTCTTATTACTGTAAAACCAAAACTGTTTTTACTGTTTCTTTTTACAAACTGAGGGAGTCGACATGCTTCTCTGTCTGTCGATAAATCATAACTTGTTTTGAACATTACTGTAAAACAGCATATATTGAACGTGCTGCACTTAAGTTCCTCAAAGCCTCTTATGTTCCTGACAAATTAAATATATGTCTGCTCTGATATTGGTTGTTCTTCCTATTCTTCCTCATTTCATCTTTTTCCTCTCTTCTTTCTTCCCCCATCTCCTTTCTGTCTCCTTCATTCTTCTCTTCACGATGTCTGTGACTCACTGCTGTTCCTCCACATCTCCTCCGCTTCCCCACCCCACAATCCCACACTGCACTCCTCCATCTGATTCATACCTTCAATCTGACACTTCAGAACGCGTTGTAGACCTTTCAGAATCAACCCTGCATGGTTGCGACGTGCCGTTATTCCAGGGCGGTCGCTCCTTTTCAGGCGTCCCTTGGATGTTCTGTCAACAAATAAAAATTGTGACTTAACGCTGCTGTGCTCGAGTTGTGACTGGAATTTGACTGGATGTTAGCCGAGTTGTTGTTGTTTCAAAGATGGAAGACCGTGGACGGCCCGCTGAGACTTGGGCTCATCACCTTCCTGCCACACACACGCGTGGAAATTCCACAAAACTGGAATTCTATTGTCCCACTGTTGATGTTCCACAGAACATCAGGACACAGTAACATTACACATTTCCTGTCTGGCTCGGAGCGTGACGCAC